>JANSVA010000003.1:7254385-7267959 GCA_025504915.1 Erythroxylum reticulatum | reverse complement strand
ACTTTTAATTTTAAGTTTTAACAATCTTTATTCTTTGCATAATACATAATTAATTAATTACATACTAATCCCATTTTCAATTCCAATTCTAATTTTCATTAAACAAATTCATAACAAAATAACATAAATTACTTACCCAAACCCAATACACACGGTATTCTTCAACTTCAATCCAACAATTTCAAATTATCAACTTCAAAATTTCATTCCAAAACAATTCCAATTTCCATCCAAACATTCAAAAATTGAAACTTCAACTTCGGTATTCAAAAATCAAAATCCAAATCCATTCCTCCACAAACAAATCCACCCACCAATAGCATTTTCATCAACTCATCAACACTAATACATGGCAAATGCAAATATAATCTATTTCCAAATTCAAATCCACGGCACAAAAAACAAAATTCATTTACTAGCAATTTTTGGAGTATCAACAGTCAACACACACCCAAAAAAATTATTTAACCGTCAGATGTCTTGGGTCTTTACTTGAGTATTTGGCTTGGGGCTTCGGGTCGTGCCTCGTGGGGTTGTCTAGGTCCAGCCGTCCACCTGTGAGCCATCGGAAGGTTGGTGGTGGTGCGGCGAGGAGGAGGGGTGACGTCGAGGAGGAGCTGTCGAGGCTAAATCTACACGGATGAGGCCAAATCTATATGGAGAGGAGGAGAACAACCGGGGCAAGGAGGAGAACCAAGCGTCGACGACGGTGAGAGGATCTAGACCCCAGCGACAGAGACGGTGAGAGCGAGAGAGTGAGAGAGAGAGAGGGTTAGAGAGAAGAAGAAGAGTAGAAGAAATGAATGAAGTGAAGAAGAAAGAGGCGTTAGCAGAGCAAAGGGTCGGGGGGTTGGGTAAAAATTAGGTAAAACTTTTTTTTGCAGATAAGTCCTCAAATTTTTAAAAAATTCGAAATGGTCTGAAAATTTTCGGAATGGTGGATACCGGCCGGTACCCAACGAAAAGCCCCGGTACTTGTCGGTATTTATGGTCGGTACCGAGGTTGGGATCCAGGTTTCGTTTTCTGACTGGTACGGTATCTTTCGACCGGTATCGGTCAGAACAGAACGGATCCCAAAACTCTAGTCACATTCCGTAGTCCAACGCCCCAGCCTTGCATGCAGCTCCACATGTGTAGCTCGTTGTTGTGTTGTGTTGAAAATTGAAACACTTGAATGGGTGTTTGAGTGAATCTGGATTGTGTTGTGTTAATTGTTGAAAATTGAAATATGAAGTTTTGTGTTATATGAAGTGAATTATTGTTTCATCGTGTTACCAAGTCAAGTATGAAGTGAATTATTGCTTCCGAGATTTTGATGATTATGGATCATATAATGAAAGTATTGTTATTGTGGGTCTCATTTAAAAAAATTATTGTGTTGTCTCTTTTGTAATTTGAGTCAAATCATTTGTATATACAAAAATTATATTTTATAATGTAATATTAAAATTAAATAATATTTAAGACGTGGAAATATTTCATAAATAATTAAATATACCTCTATCTTTATATATTTGATCAAAATAACTTACAGTTGGTCCATTAAGTTGACTAGTCACCTCCGCATTAATACTTGTGGTCATATTAATTGAAAATTAAACAACAATATTAGGTAAGATAATATAAAATAGATAAAATAGGTATATTAAAAAGAAAAGAATTTACTATTAATATTTTCATTATTTAACTAACTTTGGGCATACATAAGGGCTTCCACAGTGCTAGGATAAATTCGAGCACGATGAGTTAATAACTACACCACTAGTACTAAAAGTAGACTCCAAAGCAACGATGGATGATGGAATGGCTAATAAGTCTCGTGTAATGACTTGCAAGATCGGAAAAGTATTTCCACATTTCTTCCACCATAACAATATATCGAAGTGCTCACCTTCAATTTCAGGTATGCAAACTTCAGTGAAATATTTATCTAAATCCATCATATTATAAGAAGTACTAGCCCTTTTCTTTTTCAAAAAATTTGAAAGAGAATGTGTCAATAATGGGTTAGAAGATGAGGTAGAACCTAAAACTGAACCCAGAGTTAAACTGCCTGCACTACTAAGGTCCTGATCGTGAGTTTGTTGCATTTTGAGTTGATAATCATTAAACAATTAATAACACAATTGCTTCATGTTACCTATATGCTCTTGAGCTTAAACACCATACAATGAATAATAAATATATTCAACCTCGTCCATCTTGTATCTCGAGTCCAACACATATAACATTGCAACAATATCTCTAACCTTAGACCAATGAGAATTCAATTTATCCATCATCCGTTCCACCATAGTCAGAATAACTTTATTGGAGTCAAACATCTACAGTGATAAAACATGTTTTATGTTAGAAATATTGCTAAAGCAACTATATGAAGTTAGATATTTTGTTCCTGAAAACAATTTAGTCGTATAATAGAATAATTCCAACTTCATACAAAGTTCTTTCGCCAAGTTCTATTGATCTTTTGTTGGCACAGGGTTATACTAAGAATCCGTTTCCCTTAGTCTGATAAACACCTCAGCATATGAGGTTGATGACTCTAACATCTTCAAGGTTGAGTTCCATCTAGTTGGACAATCCAAAACTATCTTCTTTGAACTCGGTATACATAGAATTAGTGCAACTTCTTTAAAATTTCAACTTCTTTAGGAGTTGAACTCCAATATAGGACACTATTTTGAATATTATCTATTGTTTCCTTTATTATCTCCAACCTATCCTTCACAATCAAGTTAAGAATATGCCCAAAATAATGCATATGAAATAACCTACCTCCAACCAATGAGCTCCCAACTCGCATCTTATTCTTTAATTTCTCAATCATAGCATCATTCGTGCTACAATTGTCAATTGTGATGGTGGAAACTTTGTTGTCGATATTAAAATCCATTAAACAATCTCTCAATATGGTTGACAAATTTTTACTTGTATTTGGTGTTGACACATAAATGAACCTATTATAGACAAATGTTACTAACATCAATCTTAAATTTATAACATAAAGGAAAAGTAAATGATAACAATATTAAAGAATATAAATTACCTCAAAAGTAAATTGTATAACATCCAATTAGTATCAATGTAGTGTGTCGTCACTACCATATAACTCTTCTTTTGGTTATCGACTATCTATATGTCCGTTGTTATGACAATCCGTCCTTTAACACTCGCCAATCCTCTTAATGTCTCTCTTTTCTTATCCTCGTAAATTTTCAAAACGTCCTTCTTCACTGTATTCCTAACCTTGAAAATTGGTTGTAGTGAATAACAAAACATCCTGAATCTTTTATTTTCAACCATAGACAATGATTGTTCATCTCCAATAATCATAGCAGCCATCAAAAACCTTAATTTGTTATTGTCAAAAGTTGTTACGGTCAATTCATTCTTCCCTTTCACAAGGTTAGGGGTAAAAAATGTTTGATCTCCTAATGTCATCTTCCTTTTACTATATGAATCCACATGTCTCTTTAAATAAGATGATCCACTTTTCGAACTACCAAAAATTAACTTCTAACAATACTAACACTTTGTTTTTTCAGTCTCTTCCATTGATATAGTCTTATTAAAGTGATTCCAAACTTCCTATTTATATTGACTTCTAATTGAACTTTTATCCTCACTTGGTATCGGAATAAAAGTTTCTACTTCTATATCTGGTACTAGATTAGAACTCTCTACTAAAGGAATTTGCCCATCCATCTAAAACAAAAAACATATAAATGCTTGAGGTTAGAAATAATCAACATATAAATGCTTGAGGTTAGAAACAATCAAAATGAGCAATTGATGTATGCATACATTTGTACTATACTTAACTATAAATATGAGGGTCATAAACAATATCAAAGAATAATTAAAGATTCACTTTGATAGTTTAGCTATAATGTTCTTCTCAAAGAACAATAATGGTTGAAACATTACTTATAATATCAATGAAAAGTTCAAAACAATTATTGATTTAATAGGATTTGCCTCTTCTCAAGTTTCTAAAACCACATTATTGGTTATCTTAAAAGGATTAATCAATTTGCATTCAACCAAAAGAATTAGAGAGAGGAAAACATCTAGTATATGAAAAAAAAAGTGTTTGAAAAGCTTCATCTTATGAGAAGGATAAACTAATAGCAACTTAGATGGTTGATATCATTCTGCGATTTCCACATATCAGGGAGTTGGATTGTTGTAGTGCTATTCAATTTAGGCATGAACACCTATATTATTTACATTGTTGCTAAATGTATTACTACTTCTGTTTTCTCTAATTAAGTACTCAGAAAAAAAATCATGATAAAACAGTGAAAAGTGTTTGTACTATAACAAGTTCCATCTAAGTTTGAAAAAGACCCGACCAATTATAAAATTTGATTATTTCAATGAAAATAAAACTTGAAAAGCTAACCTTTAAGGCATTCTAAGGTTAAAAAGAAGACCTCTTTAAACAAGACTAGCTCATGTGTGGATATATCATATATACGGTTGCAGTTCTATAATTTATCAGTAGCTACTAATCATTCTTTTCTTAAATTAGATTCTAAATGATCGAGTAAGAACTTGATAGTTACTCAAGGAGAAAGTCTAGCAATTTAACCACAAAACCATGCATCATTCTGGTAGGGGAAAGTCATCAAACAATATACAAGCATTATGCCATATTCTCATTTGACGTTGGTTAGTTAGTAATGTCAGTGACTTCACATTGGTGGTGCGGTGGCGCGATGGACTTGTGATGGCTGACGAGGGAGCTGGGGGAGAGACAGATGATGCCACAATATGAAGAAGAATAACAATCGATGAGAGTTAAGAGAGACGATACAATTATGAAGAAGAATAAAAGAAACGAAGAATGGGATAAGAGGGAAAGAGGCTTGTGATTTTAGAACTTAATCAAAAGCAAAACGACGTTGTTTTGCTTCTTTTTTAAAGTTGTATGTTAGTTAAATGACGTTGTTTAACTAACATATAACTTTAAAAAAGAAGCAAAACGTAAATTCTGTTTGAATTACAACAAAAATGTTGTTTTGCTAAAAACAAAATGAAGTCTTTTGGCTCTTAGATATCTATTGGACCACGGGTCAGGCACTGGCCAACTAGCCCGAGCCTAGGCTAGGCTCAATCTTACTAGTTCGAGTCCGTGGCCTGGCCCATGGCCACTCGGGCTTTTCTTATCGAGCCGATCGGGCAGGTATTTTTTGGCCATCTATAGGTTGTCTATAATAATTAAAATTAGTGAATGAAATATTGTAATTTAGTGAAAATAAAAAATTAGTAAATGAAATATTAAAATTAGTGACCAAATTATGGCAAAGAATTAGTGAATTAAAGACTAACATTACTTTGTGCATGAATTGAGTTACATATTGTCACAAATTAGTTGTCATAAAATGGTTTATAAATTGAATTATGTAATCATACAAAATGGATTAATTTATGACTGAATTACGTCTTTCCATAAAATGGATTATAGTTGTGAATTTATGATTAAATTATGTCATCATATAAAACAGGTTATAGTTATGAATTTATAGTTGAATTAGGTAATCATACAAAATGAGTTATAGTTATAAGTTTATATTTGAGTTATGTAATTACACAAAATATTTTATAATTGTAAATTTAAGGTTGAATTATGTAATCATACAAAATGGATAATAGTTGTGTTTATGGTTGAATTATGTAATCACTAATCATACAAAATGAATTATAGTTATGACTTTACAGTTGAATTATATAATCTTACAAAATGAGTTATAATTATGACTTTATGGTTGAATTATAGTAAGACAAAAATGAGTTATAGTTGTGAAATTTTGTTGAATTATGTAATCATACAAAATAGGTTATAGTTGTAAATTTGGGATATAGTTGTGACTTTATGGTTGAATTATATAATCATACAAATTGAGTTATAGTTATAACTTTATGGTTGAATTATGTAATCTTACCAAATGAGTTATAATTATGACTTTATGTTTGAATTGTACAATCACAAAATAGGTTATAATTGTGAGTTTATGTAATAATACAATATGAGAATTTCTTGTATAAATGTGCTTAAGCATCAATTAAGGAATCATTTATATAAAATCATGAAGTTCACTTGCGTGTGTATATAATGTGATTGTTGAGAAACCATTGTTCCTCTATTTCGTCCTATTATTTTACATAACTTTATTTTGATACAAAATTATTAAATGGAAGAAAATTCAAGTACTTTTGCCAATTCAACTGCTTCAATAAGATTCGATAATCTAACTTAAGTTCATGCTAGATTTGTTCTTAAAATGAAGAACCATATCATTTGTTGATATTGTAACAAACATTTAAAAGGTAGGAGAATCACAATATTAAAGAAGATTTTGGCTGGGATAAAATGTGACGTGGAGTCTTGTAAGAAAGTGAGTCATGATGTAAAGTAGTAAATAAAGACTTTACTTCAAGAATATCAACATGAGAGAGATAGAATACAAAGACTAAACTATTAAATTGGTAGTGGAAGTTCCTTTTGTAGTGGTCAGGATAATAATGGGGATGTTGAAGGTGATAATATTCCTACCCAATAAGAAGGAAATGTTGCACCTGATGTTAGAAAGAATAAGACATGTGCTTAATTTTTTTCACCTCAATCAACTCCTAAAGCTCAACCTTCAATATGTAATGTCTTGCAATTTAAAGAAGCGACTCATAGCAATTGATGTATGTATGCATTTGTACTTGACTCAAATACAAATATGAGGGTCATAAACAATATCAATGAATAATTAAAGATTCACTTTGATACTTTACCTACAATGTTCTTCTCAAAGAACAATAACGGTTGAAACACTACTTGTAATATCAATAAAAAGTTCAAAACAATTATTGCTTTAATAGGGTTTGCCTCCTCTCAAGTTTCTAAAACCACATTATTGGTTATCTCAAGTAAAAGGATTAATCACTTTACATTCATCCAAAAGGATTAGAGAGAGTAAAACATCTAGTATATGAAAAAAAAAGTGGTTAAAAAGCTTCATCTTATAATGAGTTAGATTGTTGTAGTGCTATTCAATCTAGGCATGAACACTTATATTATTTATGTTGCAGCTAAATGAAGTACTACTTTTGTTTTCTCTAATTAAGTACTCAGGAAAAAATTAATAATAGAACAGTGAAAAATGTTTGTACTATAACAAGTTCCATCTAAGTCCTAGAAAGACCCAACCAAATATAAAATTTGATTATTTCAATGAAAATAAAACTTGAAAAGCTAACCTTTAAGGCATTCTAAGGGTTAAAAAGAAGACCTCTTTAGATAAGACCAGCTGATGTGTGGATACATCATATATATGGTTGTAATTCTATAATTCATCAGTAGCTAGTAATCATTCTTTTCTTAAATTAGATTATAAATGATCGAGTATGAACTTGACAGTTACTCAAGGAGCAAGTCTAGCAATTTAACCACAGAACATGCATTATTCTGGTAGGGACAATTCATCAAACAATATACATGCATTATGTCATATTCCCATTAGTAAAAACTACAATCACAGATTAGCCAAATTATCACCAAACCATAATACTCTTAACTCTCCAAACAATCAAATATTAAAAAAAAAAACAAATTTGAGATGAGAAGAGAGACTACTTTATTATTTAACGCGTTGACGTTGGCTAGTTAGTAGCGTCGGTGACTTCATACTAGTCACTCAATGGTGCGGTGGACTTGCGATGGCTGACGAGGGAGCTAGGGGAGAGACAGACGATGATACGATACGAAGAAGAATAACAGTTGATGAGAGTTAAGAGAGACAATATGATTATAAAGAAGAATAAAAGAAACGAAGAGTGGGATGAAAGGGAAAGAGGCTTGCGATTTTGGAACTTAATCAAAAGCAAAACGATGTTATTTTGCTTCATTTTTAAGTCGTATGTTAGTTAAACGATACAACTTTTAAAAAGAAGCAAAATGTAAATTATGTTTGAATTACAACAAAACAACATTGTTGTTTAACTAACATACAACTTAAAAAAGAAACAAAACGTAAATTCTATTTGAATTACAACAAAACAATGTTGTTTTGCTAAAAAAAATGAAGTCATTTGGCTTTTAGATATCTGGCCATAGGTCAGGCACGAGTCAACTAGCTTGAGCCTAGGCTAGGCCTGAGCTTGTTAGCTCGAGTCCATGGCCTGGCTTGTGGCTACTCAAGCTTTTCTTACCAGGCCAATTGGGCCAAGTATTTTTGACCATCCATAATTTTTCTGTAATAATTAAAATTAGTGAATGAAATATTGTAATTTAGTGAAAATAAAAAATTAGTAAATGAAATATTAAAATTAGTGACCAAATTATGGCAAAGAATTAATGAATGAAAGATTAAAATTACTTTGTGCATGAATAGAGTTACATATTGTCACAAATTAGTTGTCATAAAATGGTTTATAAATTGAATTGTGTAATCATAGAAAATGGATTAATTTATGATTAAATTATGTCTTTACATAAAATGGATTACAGTTGTGAATTTATGATTAAATTATGTCATCATATAAAATGGGTTATATTTATGAATTTATAGTTGAATTATGTAACATCATGTTACTTGAAGTAAGGTTAAAATGGGGCTTATTAGAGATTAATGAGAAATTAGGAAGCATAATTCACGCTTATGCATAATGTGACATACACGCACGCGATATTATTGATTTTTCACATTACAATTATTTGTACATGCATTCATTGACATTTTTTAGGTGTAGTTAATTGTTAAAAAATGCAATTAAAATGTGAATTGTGAATTATTTGAGCTGAAAATTTATTTGGAGAGTTATATTATTATTTCAAAATTTTTGGTGAATTTTAGAAATTTTTGAAAAATTTGGGATATTTTTGAATTAGGCTATGGACCAATGAAATAGTGACATTTGGAAGCCTTGCATATAGCCACGTGGCTCACATGCAAGGGACACACGTTACCACGTGTGTTTCTGGATAAAGGAGAGAAGCATTTAGTTGATCACTGAATGCTTCCCAAATTGTCCCTTCTGAATTTCCTCCTCTTTCAGAACCCTTATTTTTTTATCTCACACCGATTTCAAACTTACCAACCTGATTATTACTTGATTCCGAGGAGTTATTATAATTTCCTTTCAACCACCGAAGCTCTATTCATTACTGTTTTTACTCGAGTTTTTGTTGAAATATCAGCTGTGGAATTTTTGTGCCTTCGATTTACTTTTACTGTTGCAAATAACCAAGTACGTAGCTCTGGCGAGGTTTTTACAGTGTTAATATAAACATGCATGCATGGGTTTGAAAAGTGAGGTTACAATGGTATATGAACTAGATGATGGATTTGAGATTTGGAAATTGTTCAAAAACTATAAGAAATAGATTATGGATTGAGTTATATGAAAATTTAAGTAAGTTGACGAAGAAATATATGTCCCCTGTTCTGGTTTTAAGAAAAACGTATATGGTTGTTAGTTGATGTACTATTCATGCCTAAAAATATATGAAGTGTTAATAGAGATGAATTTGAATGAGCTTATAATTAAGGGAACAATTTAAGTGATGTAGTGTCATGAGAAAAAGCAATAAAATGCAAAGTTTATGATGAAATAAAGTTGTTGATGAAAATGAGAAATGGAGAAAAATAATGCAAAGTGCAGTTGATGAACATGCTCTGTTTCCGTGATATATGCGTTAATGTTTGGGAAATGTTAGGGATGGATTTATGTGAGGTTAAAGTTTAAGAAAACATAGAACTTAATGTGGTGTGGTGTTTTAAGGAGGAAAATGATAGAAAACGTGGGCTGTTGTGATGGAAAAAAAAAAAGAGAAGAAAGGTGCAGAAGTTATAAAAATACAGTAGAGGGAGAAAGTGAAGGTGAGATTTAGGATTTTGATGATTAAGTATGAACCTTGGATTTGTTTAATTGTTGTGAGTTGTTGAGCTGAAAGGAGAGTAGGAAAGTTGATTTATGTAATGGATGTAGTATAAATGAAGTGGAAAAGTGGAAAAAAAAATAAGGACTTTTCGGTGGAGAAGATGAAGTTTGCATGCTAGAGAGAGAAAAGGTGATGGTTTATATGTGTGGGTTATAATCTAGAGTATTTCATTGAATAGCCCTAAGTCTTTTAGCTATAACTTTTTCATCCAAACTCCAAATAACTTGAAACTTATATCAATGGATTCCTAAGACATTTTTCTTTCTCCCCATAAAATTTAGAGCTATCTGAATTAAATTGAAAGTGAGTGATAGGATGAAAGTGTGGAAGTCTGCTGGAATGTTATAAACGGGAAAAGTTTCATGAATATGATTCGGTATTCTGATTATAACTTGATCTGTAGCTTTTAAAATAAGTTTATTCTTAATTCAGATTAAACTAGAGATATATCTCTACAACTTTCTTGAAGAAGTCTAATTTTAATTCTATCTTTAAGATTTTCAAAATTGGCATGTAATTAAGTCTTAGCTTAAGCTGAAGCACTATTAGGGACAGAAATCATATCTTGTGGGTATTGAATAAACCGTATTGATGAAGGCAGAATTAGACTTATGTGTCTTCATCAAAGTTTTATATTATTCTCTTATATTTAAATTGGTATAAATTTTGTAATTTTTGTATATCTGAGCTGAAAGATATGAGTTGTACAATTAGAGAGTATGATCATGTACTAGCTAAAAGTTCAAATGTCCATAGTATGTAGTATTTTATTCATAACTCATTGAATAATAAATCAAATTGGATTATTT
Organism: Erythroxylum reticulatum; assembly: GCA_025504915.1. NCBI lineage: Eukaryota > Viridiplantae > Streptophyta > Magnoliopsida > Malpighiales > Erythroxylaceae > Erythroxylum > Erythroxylum reticulatum. The sequence continues at coordinate 7,257,209 of JANSVA010000003.1, read as the reverse complement.
TAGAGTAATTAGAAACTTAAGACAATGTAGAACAACTTTCCAGAAGAAAGTTTTGCCTAATTTTGTCATTTACCCTATCAGATTAATTATGAAAGTTGACCCGAAATCATATAGGTAAAAAAAATCTGAAGTGATCAATTAAGTTATGTAATGGATTTCCCATTGCTTTATTATGGTCCAAATTATAAATACAAATGATGTTAATGAGGGCTTTGATATCTGATCGATTTGATGATGAGAATTACAATAAGATACCCGGAATTGTCATTGAATATGCATTGTACAATTTCATATAAGTTGATGAGCATTAAAGAATACTTATACATTTGTGCAAAAATGTGATATTTGTAAATGTGTTTTATATGATCTAAAGGAGCCAAGTGGACACCAGTTGGACATTGCCGGACCATCCAGACAATAGCTTTTTGGAGCGTACTGTGAGTCAACCTAGATGATTTCCTAGGATTGATTTGATTTGAATTTAATTTTTTTATTACACTTCCAATATTATTGAACTGTTTGTGAGTTGTTTCTGGATTCCGGACCTGAGGTCCGAGGAGTTTACTAGTTGGGCACATATTGGGAGTGTTTTGATTTGATATGAATTTAACATTTGATTCTCAACGAAAGTTAAACGCCGAGCTTAGGTCCGATGATTGTGAAATCTTGTCTGAGCATTTATATAAGATTGTGATATATAAGATATTCAGAATTTGTTGCATTTCATAAAATGCTTGCTCAGATAAAGGTGTTGTGATTTGAGTTGCTAGAGTGAAATGCTTCCACGTAGAGCTATGCTCTGTGATCCTGTTTGACTGAGCCCTATGGGCCGGTATTTGAATAAGTTTGTGATAGACACTCGATCACAACATTAAGAAAGAATGTGAGTCTCATGCATATAACATTATAAAATTGAAATTTATTGAATGATTTGCAAAGCTGAATGAGTGATAAATTGATGTGATTTATTTGTTATACTTAGCAATGTGAACTGTGTGATCTTATGATATACCATGTTGTGTGAACATCTAGAATGTGTTTATGATCTAAATGAGTGTCTGTGAAATGTGTATTATGTGTATGTATCCGATGAAATCATCAATGATGGTTCACTCATTGAGTTCGTAAAACTCATAAAAATTGCAACGTGACTTTTCAGGTACGAGACAGGAGACCTAGTTTCTGTAGACAAGACTAAAGGATCCCTTTGGATTTTGTTATGGCTCAGAGGTCTGTCAACTGGCCCCAAAAGTGTTGTGTCTTATATTTTGTAGTTTTTGTTAGAACCTGTACGAGGCTATGTAAATATTTGTCTAAAGGAAATAGTAAATGCAATGAATGATTTTAAAATTACTGACTTTTAAATGATGTTAGTGATGCCATGTGTAAGTTGGATTTGTTTTTGCTCTAACATACCATTATCATAGGTTATGTTCCTAAAATTTTAGGTATGTGCCCTATGGTAGTGGATGTTGCAAATTAAATAATCATACAAAATGAGTTATAGTTATAATTTTATATTTGAGTTATACAATTACACAAAATATGTTATAATTGCAAATTTAAGGTTGAATTATGTAATCATACATAATGGATTATAGTTGTGTTTATGGTTGAATTATGTCATCACTAATCATACAAAATGAATTATAGTTATGACTTTACTGTTAAATTATGTAATATTACAAAATGAATTATAATTATGACTTTACGGTTGAATTGTACTCATACAAAATAAGTTACAGTTGTGAAATTTTGTTGAATTATGTAATCATACAAAAAAGGTTATAGTTGTGAATTTAGGGTTGAATTATATAATCAACAAATTGAGTTATAGTTATCACTTTATGGTTAAATTATATAACCTTACAAAATGAGTTATAATTATGACTTTATGGTTGAATTGTACAAACACAAATAGGTTATAATTGTGAGTTTACGTAATAACACAATATGAGAATTTCTTGGATAAATGTGCTTAAGCATTAGTTTCTATTAAGGAATCATTTATATAAATTCATAAAGTTCACTTGCATGTCTATATTATATGCTTGTTGAGAAACTATTGTTCCTCTATTTCTTGCTATTATTTTACATAACTTTATTTTGATATAAAGTTATTAATGAAAGAAAGTTCAAGTACTTTTGACAATTCAACTGCTTTAATAAGATTCGATAATCTAACTTAAGTTCATGCTAGATTTGTTCTTAAAATGAAGAAGCATACCATTTGTTTATATTATAACAAACATTTGAAATGTGGGAAAATCACAATATTAAAGAAGATTTTATCTAGGATAAAAGGTGATGTAGAGCCTTGTAAGAAAGTGAAACATTATGTAAAATGGTAAATAAAGACTTTACTTGAAGAATGCAACATGAGAAAAATAGAAGATAAAGACTAAACTATGAAATTGGTAGTGGAAGTTCCTTTTGCAATGGTTGGGATAATAATGGGGATGTTGAAGGTGATAATATTCCTACCCAATAAGAAGGAAATGTTGCACCTGATGTTAGAAAGAAGAAGACATGTGTCTAATTTTTTTTCACCACAATCAACTCCCAGAGCTCAACCTTCAATATGTAATGTCTTGCAATCTAAAGAAGCGACTCATAATGTGGACATAGTAATGGCTAGATGGTGATATTGTTAGTAGTGTGCCCTAGGCTAGTGGACATATGTGACTTTTGTACTAACATTATGACGTATTGATAATATATTATGAGATATTCTTTTATATATGCAAGTATATCATTTATGTAATGTGATTTACATTCCATGAATAGTATTAGGCTTATGTCATCAAGTATGTGACTTGATAGT
>JANSVA010000003.1:7240827-7254285 GCA_025504915.1 Erythroxylum reticulatum | reverse complement strand
TTATAAAAAAAAGAAAAATTTTCTTTACATTAATTTTAAAATTTCATCCAACTCCATTTCAAATATCGTTAGCTAGCATAGAATTAAATTTTCTCATAATTCCTGTGGACACGACTCGGTTCTTACCGATTTATTACTCACTTCGACAACCGTGCACTTGCGATTCATGGACAAAGCACATGCTCTAAAGAATATAACCATACATTAATTAAACATCATATATACAGATCCATAAATATTTCTTTAAATACGACAAATGTGACAATTTCTTTGTAGAATGAAAATCCGAAGGATGTAGTAGTTTCGCAAACTCTCTGATTTGACCACAATCATTTCTAACACAATAAAAAAATCAGAAAAATTAGATGTACAAAAGTAAATCAACATCGAAATTTGTTAACGCAATTCGACATACCTTGTGAATGTCTAGAGGGCCTTTTCCCAACTTAATTACTTTCACCTGTGATATAACAATAGTTTTACTCAAGACATTACAGAGACGACTCACACAACTCTTGACACTATCCCTCGTCCTCACTACTTATGAAAGTAAATCACACCTAATAGTACGATCGCTTCGTACTAACCTCAACAAAGGATTTTTTTCAATAACTTTTAACAATAAAGATAATAAACAAACAACTCAAGTGATTAAAATAATAACAAACATAAACGGATACATTTAAGATAAGAAAAATAACTTCCCTAATTAATCTAGGTCCTTTAATGAAAAATCGAAAAGTTGTTTACCTAGAAACATAAACATTTCTCTTCTGAAATGTTGTAAATATCAGAGCTGCAAAATTTATGATGACTGTTAGAATTTTTCACACACAAACGTCACTATCGACAGCCACTAAAAATGTACTCAATCCACTCATCAAATATCACACTATCGACCAAGAATAGCAGCTGCAATTTCTAGAATTTTCTCACACCACAACTCACAATCAACAGCCACAAAACTAACACCCCATGAACAATAAGACAGCCACCAAAGATTCCCGCACACATCAGTAAAACCCATTTACAAAAGTCAACACTTTCAACCTTCTTCATAACCCACTATTATAGTTGAAGAGAGATGGAGAATACCTAACAAAAGTCACACATAAAAAATAACTCTACAGAGCAGAGGAATATACAGCTGTAGAAAATATCCATAAACCTAGAAAAAGCATCCCACTCAATTCAACAAATGTCTAGCCAATTCATGTGAACATTAATAGACAACTGACACAACTCACTGGACTCCTTATTAACAACGAAGACATTTGGAAAAGGTATTTGTAAGGATTTTTCTCACACTCACGAATTACTCAAAATAGACATTTAAAAGAGAGGAAGAATGTGTTAGTAGTATGCCCTAGACCAATGGACATATGTGACTTTTGTACTAATATTATAACTTATTAATAATATATTATGAGGTATTCTTTTATATATGCATGTATATCGTTTATGTAATGTGATTTACACTCCATGAATAATATTAGGCTTATGTCATCAAGTATGTGACTTAATAGTAAAACCATAAGCATTATAATACTATTCTAAATTGTCCCCGATCGATTGTTATTGGTGGAACAATAATGAATTAAGGCTAGTATGTATTCTGATTGATGATCACGTTTTTCTGATTATGGATATGAGTTATCAAATTAGAAACATAGATATATGTTAGAGAACATATATTGGACTGACCCACAGAGAGAACACTACATAGTTTCATGTCATTAGTGATTCTTAATATGGTTTGACTTTAGTCCTCTGACCTGAAGTCATCATGGTTCCCTACATAAGGAATTTTGTGTTTTGACATTAGACTAAGTTTCTTTAACCGGATAATAAGTAGTCTTATGTTGGACATTAAATGAATCATGTGGAGGAATGTGAATGATGTAGATGGGATTTGTACCTCTCTTAAATGAGAGAGATATCATTTAGGTCTCTTGACAAGTATGAATGAAGAAATGCATGGACGTGCTCAAATGAATTAATGAGGAGTCATCAATGTCATTTGCTATACTTAGTCAACTTGGGGATCAAGAAACTATGATTAATAAAAGATTGACATGTACCATGCCTTATGAGTAATCTTGATATCGTGTTACAAAGGGATTGAGTTTGTAACCATATTTACAGGTTAAATAGGATTATCGATCCTCATTTGATTTGGGTAATCATAATGTCTTGCTAGAAGCCGCTTACGACTTATGGGCCTGGAAGTGTGATCAAGCCCATTGCCAACATCAAATGAGCCTACAAGGTCGCACATAGAGAGTGATGTGATCTGGGCTTATTCTCTTGAGCCTAATTTATTAGGCACTGAATAAATATATGTGGATATATTTATTGGGCTAGATTGAATTAAGTTGTCAGGCTTTTATTATATGAGATATAATATGGGCTGAAACTTATTGCGCGTCCATAATTCTAATGAGTTTAGGATTATGATATTCTTATTCCTAATAGGAATAGAAATTAGGGTTTCTCTATAAATAGAAAAAACTTATGTCTCATTAGATGAGAGATGAAAACCCTAGCCACCTAGACCTAGTTGTTCGTTCTTCTTCTAAGAGAAAAATTGTGTGGCGTTCAAAAAGTGTTTTAGAACGTGCTAGCACACATTATCCGTTGCCCGGATCGTTCATCATCGTGTGAATACCGATAGAGGACGTTCGCGCATTGCAGCGTCTACAAATCTGAAAAACAAATACCAATCCGCATCAAAAGGTAATTTCATACGTGTTGTAATTTTCGGTTATACTTCTTGTTGTGTAGTCTGGTCCATTCCGCTGTGTATTGTGAATGCCCGGGCTATAGACGATCCAACAAATATGGCTCAGGTATAACATTTAATGTTGGTCAATCTTATTATTATCAACCTATAGTGGATGTTATTCCCTCTTATAGTTCAAGATATAAAGATCCTTTAATTGATGACTACAAACGTAAACTTTTGAGCATCTATGTTTATATAATAAATAGTTATTTGAATGAAAGAAGAGTAAATTGGGCTACTTATGGATATTTAATTATGTACAATGGTTGGACAAATAAAAGATAGGAGCCTATTATATTTTTTATTTTACAAAAGAGACAATGTTTTTGAAGTTTATCGATGTATTTGGCCTTTTTAGAAATGTTGATACTTCGTTTCAAATATTTTATGAAGTGGTGAACGAACTTGGGCCTAAAAATATTGTTCAGTTTGTTAATAACAATGATTTTGGATACAAAGCAACTGAAAAAAGATTGCAAAACATGTAAATTTATTTTTATTAGATTCCTTGTGTTACACATTGCACTGACTTGATATTAGGAAATATAAGAGGTGCTAGATTTTTTCCTATCATTGATGAGACTATATAGAAAGTAAAAAAAAGTGACCAAGTTTATTCACAATCATGCATGGGTCCTGATTTTAACAAGAAACGTTTTCACCAATGGTAAAAATTTGTGTCATCCTATTATTATAAGATTTGTAACTAATTTCTTATAACTTAAATGTTTAATTTTATTGAAGAAGGAGTTGAAGAAAATGTTTACAAGTGACAAGTGAGTTACATCTTAGCATGTTGGGTCTAATACTAGATTGGATGTTTTTAAAATTATACTTGAAGATCATAAATTTTTGTCCCAATGTCAATTTGTTATCCGAATTTGTGAGCAATCAAGCCCAATATGAAAAATAGACATTCTCTGTATACCCCTTATCTTATAGTCATGAATAAAAGATGAGAAAGACAACTTTACTCTCCATCATTTGCATCTGGGACATTTTTTAATCCTGATGTATATTTCAAACCAAGTTTTACAAAGAAAGTTGAAGTTAATAGGGGAATAATATTAACTATTACAACAATTGTTGTCCATAAGATGATGAAAGATCTCTTAAGCTCATAAATGGAGATTTATAAGGATGTTTATGGTGATTCTGGGATACCCATTGTTATTCGTGAAAAGACAAACTTAATCCAAGTATATATATGTATTTACTTTTGTTAGTTATTGAAAATTAGTCATCACTTTATTTTTTTATAATATTACTTTTATTGTCTTATAGTTGCTTGGTGAGAACAACTTAGAAATGGTGTTTCAGAATTGCAAAGAATTGTATTTCAATTTTTAAGTCAATATGTAAATGTAATAGAATGTTAAAAGAATTAGAGTACAATTAAATTCATCCATTCCAAGAAAAGGAAAATATGAGAGCATGAAAGATTGAATAACTTAGCCTTTGTTCGATATAATTTAAAGCATCGAGAAAGGTATGTTATTATTATTATTAAGCTGAATATAATTTAATTGTAATTTTTAATAATTTAATTCTATTTGTTTACTAGTACTCTTAATAAAACAAGTATTTGCGTAAATCTAATTTTTTGATCATATTTATCTTTTGATGGATTTGGTTTATGAGGAATCGAGTTTGATGGATGAGAGTGACTTCAAAGATAATCTTGAATGGAAAAGTATTAACATGTCATTTGGTTCAATGAATTTGAAAAATGGTGATGATGAAGCTCCTCTCATTTTATACCAAATTAGAATTGGGGTCAATGCAATTTTAACAGATATTCGATTGAATGAAGTTCCAAGTTTTCATTTCTTCTTTTTTTTTAATTTTACTTATATTTGATGCATATGTTAAATTTTATATATGCAATATAAATATAACAGTAAAATTTTTTCAGGTTTCTCTTTTAGTTGGATGTTTCCCTAATACGAACTCTTGTTGTAATACTTAGAGAGTCATGAAACTTTATTATTCTTTTTATTTAATGTTTTGATGTAATTATTATTTATTATATGAAGAAATCATAACATTTTAAGTACTTTGTATTATCCTTAATTTTATATATGTATGATGATTAAATCTTTTTTATATTAATTATGGTTATTGCTTATATGTAAAATATGTGAAAAGTAATATTAATAAAAATAAATAGATTATTATTATTTCAAAATTCTATTATTATGATTTTTAGAGACATAGTTGATATAAATTATAAATTATATAGTACAATATATTGAGAGACTATTTTGAAATTTTTAAAAAATTCAAGGATTATTTTATAATTTTAAAAATTGTTTTAAATGGTATCTGGTATTGACTAGTACTAATACAGTATCGTATCAAAAGTAAATTTGGTATCAATACTAGTATGGTATTCATAATATTAATTTTTAGTTTTAAAAATTAAAAAACTACAACATAATTACGAAAATATAAATATGATGGTTTTGTATCTTTTTATAATAGGTTTTCTTAGGCATAAAAACAACAAGAAAGCTCGTTTCTACTTTCTAATGACCTTGTTAAATTCTACTTCTCTTATCGTTCTACTCCCTTCCCCTCTTATTATTCTACTTCTCTCACAGAAATCTACTTCTCCTATGGAAATTTACTCCTCTATGTAAGAATCTATACCTCTCTTCTCTCTCTTACAACCATTTTGTTTTACCCCTAACTCTTTGTTCTCTCTCTTATGCTTCTTTTTTTTATTGTGAATTTTAGCCCTTACAGAATGCAAGATGTTTTTTTAGTTTTTATTCTTCTCCAATTCGTTTTTAAAATTTTGTTAATTTTTCTTTCCCGTTGTTTGTCAATGTAGAAAGTTCGCAAACATTAATCTTGGTCTTTTCACCAAGTGAGTTTTCAAAAATTGGTCTTGATCTTTTTCTGATTTTATTTTTAAAAAATGCATCGAATTGTATTAAAATTTTTCGTTCAGGATTTTTAGGTCTATAGATCCACTATCAAAACTCATGTATCTAAATCTTTCCATTGTTCTTCTATAGTTTCTTTGGCCTTTTTGTTTATTTCTCTTATTCTCTTAGCTTGTCCTTTTTATGGTTTCTTATTTTTCATCCACGTTTTAATTGTCATGAGTGACGTGATTATGAATTTGAAGTTGCTGTTCAAATCAAAAGCTTTACAAAGTTATAATCTTTTTAGTGATTTGATGTATAATTGAAAGCAAAACCACATATGTAGGTTATTATTATTTCTAAATCATCCCAACATACTTTTTTATAGGGAATATCATAGCCTCGTATATAAATCTTTAAGGATGATTTTTATGCCTTTTGTGATAATACTAAATGTCTATACACAACTACCATAAAAAGAACATATAATGTAGAAAAGAGAAATAGATAGAAAATAGATGACCTTATAAGAGGCAAGTTGATGTTGTAAGACTCGATGGTCTTGCCTTTATTATAATAAGCTTATGAACATATATACACTTAGGTAGTATCTTCATCTCTTGCTTTCCTATTGCATGAACCTATATAGGAAATCATTAGAAGAAAAAAGAAACTAGGAAAATGAACTATACAGTTGGTACCGAACTACTACTCTGTTTTGGATATTCTCTAAGACTCTATCTTTATGTGAAAAGAAAATCCTTTAGAGGGGGTTAATGAAATTAGAATTTAAAGCGAGAAAGTATAGTAAATGAAAGAGAAGAACAAGGGTATAAGTTTGATGAGGTTATAAATTCAACATACATACAACAAAAGTTTCCAAAAGCAGATTATTAAGGTTAAGAACTGGGAATGGAAACAGTCCAGACTAGAGGGGGTTGATGAAGTTGGAATTTAAAGGGAGAAAGTGGGTACAATGAATAGGAGAGAAAAATAAGGGTTTAGATTTGGTGGGTTTATAAATGCAACATTCACACAAAGCAAAAATTTTCAAAACAAATTATTAAGGTCAAGAACTAGTAATAGTAATAAGTTAGGTCAGGTTGAGCCCATTGCCAACCTAGCCTGGCTTGATCACTTTTAGGATATGCCCCAAGTCCAACTTAAAACTAGATCAGGCCTGGCTCGTGCCACCTAAGTCTGAACTGATTTTAAGCAGCCCAAAGCCTGTGTAAAACCTAATCTAAGCTCCAACTCACTTGAAACATGACCCAACTCTTCCCTCCTTTCTTGTTGGCATAAATCAAAATGGCCTCATCGTTTTTGTTTTGTCCATATCCCTACATTAACACCTATAAATAAAAAATGAAAAACACACACAATCAGTGTCCATAACCACCACCCAAAACTGAAAGAGAGAGAGAACAAATCAAAAAATAGAACCTGAAATACGAAACGATTGTAAATGAAATAGATTAAAAAGAGAAAATATAGGATTGGACCATGAAAAAGGAACTTCAATTGTTGTATAGAAGGAGAAAGGAAGAGTGAATGAGTTGAATTAGCCACCTTCTTAATCACAGACAATTGCAGTGAAGCAAAAACCAAGATCTATGGTTTTTGGTATATATATATATACAGTGAAGCAAGATGCAACCGGTAGAAGAGGAAACAAAATAAACTATAGTTATTAGCCACCTTCTAAATCACAAATAATTGTATTGAAGCAAAAACCAAAGCCTATGGTTTTTGGTATATCTATATAATGAAGCAAGATATAAGCGATAGAAGAAGAAGCAAAATAAACAGTTGCTAGTAGCTAGGTTTTAAATTTAACTTATATATATAGTTAGGCTTTTGGGTCGACTAGGCCTTAAAGCTCGAATTCAAGCCTAACTTGAAGCTCAAAATTTAGAAAAAATAAAGCTTGAGTCCAACCAAGCAAACGATGTTGACTTCAATCTGAGTCGGACTGGGCCAGACAAGGCTTAGGTTTCTTTTCCAAGCTTGTTGAGAATCGAACAAGCATTAAAGAATTAAAAAACAGTTTCCTTTACAACTTTTATATTAGTCTAAGCTAGTGGTTTAGCAAAAAAGAATACCAAAAGAGAGTAAGAATGTGATGTTTTCTTATCTTATTTTTTTTCCCTTTCTCTTAGTTAGTATCCTACGAATTATGTTCAAAGTTATAATGATTTGGGTGTTCTCCAAAATCGATTGTTGGTTTATTTTCAAAGTTAATTAGGGATAAGAAAAATTAGACTCCCAGTGTTTAACAAAATGCGCAAAGAATATATACGTCTCTTTAATAGATACTGATTGATTTATTTACTTCTCATGATTAAATTAGTAAGATATGATTTTCTTATATTGCTGCATGTTTTAAAGGTAATTTTGGTGGTAAAAGAACAACCTAGTAGCCCATAAGTGAAATCTATTACATTATACGAGTTATTAAACGATTTGTTAATGTTGTTGATGTTGATACCACTTAGTCAATATAAGCTATATATATAAGTCAACTTGAAGATAAAAATGGGCAAAGGTAGGTTTGCAGTGTGCCCTCTTCTAAAATAGCAAGATGAAACCTCTTTGTGGATAGAGCATGTCAGGAATTGTAGAACACAACCCAGAAAACATATCGATTTGAGTTTAGAGTTTTGCATTGGATTTTTGTGTTTACGTTTAGGCTCTTCTTCTTATCCCTCTCTTACTTCTACTACTATTGATATTGGGACTATATGTTACACAGAGCTCTTCTCTCTCTTTCATGTTTCCCTCATTCTCTGTTCACTCACCACCTGCATTGTTCCATGTGTCTGAAGTTGTTTTGATCGTCACTTGCTTCTAACTTTTAAGTTTCATTGTTTTCAAGGTCAAGATCTCACATTGCAGGCATACTTTTTATCTGTTGGCTTTAACATAAGCATCAAACGAGCTGTCACTGGGGCTACGCTGTCTTCCTTGCGGTAGTCGAAGTTCAGAGCTGTAGATAGTTTTGTTGTTGTCGGCGACGGAGCGTAAGCTAGCAGAGGGAGCATACAACCTTGGCACATCACAGTCTGACAATTCGGCGGAGCAGCCTGTCCTCTGTCACCCATTAGCTGTGAGTACCGTATCTCTACCATCTTTTAAATTACACCACGCGTTATTTATGATTTTGTTGACATTGTTTTTCTGTCTAAATTAGTAATAATAATAATGGTTCTCTTTATTATTTTATAACACTATTGTACATATTATTTTTATTGTTATTACTATTAGTATTATTATTTTAGTATTCATTATTATTCATTATTTTATCTGTATTTTTATTATTACTGCTAGTATTATTTATTTATTTATTATATGTACAATTCCTATTAGTATTATTATTATTTTAGTATTGATTTTTTTAATTTTATATTTATATATCTAAAAAACAGTATTATTTTATCCAAAAAATATTTCATTATATATATATATCCATTTATTATTTTCTGTTTCTTATTATTCCATTTTCTTATACTATTTTTATTTTTATTTTTATTTTTATTTTTATTTTATTATTATTATTGTTATTATTGTTATTATTTTTAATAGGGTTTGTCTGGATAGATTTTTATAATTATTTCTAGGGAGGGTTCGGTTAGTTTTAGCTTTCGAGGATTTATTAAAATAGAACTTGCGAGACACGTAAGAGGCACGGATTAAGAAGGATGCCTTCTAACAGAGTGAATGGACTACATTCGCACTCTTAGGGCATTAATCAAGGAAGACTCATAACGCAATTCGCAACGAGAAAAGCTGGTCTTGGCAAGGTGCAAGGTAATAGCAAATTATGGTCAACATCAAGTATATATATGGATGTATTTCCAGTCTTTACATATTTATTCTTTATAACCTACATCACTATTATCATGTCAAATATGCATGTAGGCCCGGAAACAGCCTCTCTACAATGTAGGGGTAAGGCTGCGTACTATCAGGCCCCCCTAGACCCTGTTTCATTGCGGAACTTCGGGGTATGATGATGATGATGATGAGTAAGCTTACATGCAATTTCCATTTTTAAATAAAGATAATAAAGCTTGTGATGAAATTTCTCAACTAATATAATATTTTCTTATTACTTTTTTTTATTGCCACTTATATGTAATTACTTCTAGTGATGGAAGCTTTAAACAATATAAATGATTCCAATGATTATGTAGAAATAAATGAAAAGAATGGAATATGATGATGCTACAGAGATGCATTTAGTCTCGTTAATGGTTAAAGAAGTTAATATAGGAAATCGAACAACTACTACTTTTCTAAATTTAGTTGGAAGAATATTAAGGTAGGTCTTCAATTAAAATTCAATAAAGTGTATTTTGATGTTCAATTAAAGAACATGTATAATGTATTAAGAACTAGATTGACAAATTTCAAAAACTTATTCAAAGAAATGAGAATCAATTACAACCCCTTCACTAGTGAAATTAATGTTACAGATTAATATTAGGAAAATCTATTTAAGGAAAAAATATATCTTTACTTATTAGTATATCATATTTTTTAACTCATGTACAATTTTCATCATTGTAAGTGCGTAAAATGACACACATATTCAAGAAAAAAAGATGCAAGGAGTTTTTGTGCTTGTGTCATATTTTTGGAGATATGCATGCACATATGTTAACAAAATCTCCATTAATTAGTACAAAAGAGGAATATAGAATTGATATTGATGAAGATTGTACATCGATGAAAAAGGAGAACAAGTTACAAATTCTTGTTCTAAGAAGAAGAAGAAGGTAAAGATGACATACTCTAACATTTTAGAAAAGGTTTTGATTACAATTAGTAAACAATTAAAAAAAAGAATGATTTACTTAAGAAAAAAAATGGCCTCAACAACATACATTACAAAGGATGGATTTAAAGGTTTATAGTTAATCAAGAGACTAATATAATAATAGAATATTTAAATTCCTAACACTATTTGGATGTCAAGGGTATGCAATATAGAAAAGTAGTTAAGCTTTATATAATTCTCCACTTTATAAGGAGATTTTTATGAAGATGTAAAATGCAAGGAAGATGGATTACATTACATCTATTTAGTTATGTTTTCATGATATGGCATATTGAAGTCTTATTCGCTTAGGCACTTTTATATTAAGAACTACTCCACGGTTTGAACATTTTACGCATATATTTTGTATGCATATATAGTGTGAATTTTTTTACTGAATATTTGATATGAACTTCTTAAACTTGCGTTAAATGTCATGGAGTTTCATAATCATTTTAACATTTATATTTAAATATCTTTATTGATTATTTAATACTAGTATATGCATAGTCTTCCTATCAGATTTTGAATTAGATATATATGATGAACTGATGAAAGTAGTTGTTATTTCTCTAGCTAGGAAAGAGTGAATATTTTCATTTACACAAGCAATCATGTAGAACTTCTGCTTTACGATGTCATAATTAGATTTTGGAGCTTTTAAATGGAAAGGGAACAAGAATTTATGATAAATTAAGAATGAACAAATTAATTTTATTAAGCTTATGTGATGAGTTAAAGAGTTTAGGAGACTTAAAGCCAACAAGTTATTTGATTTTAAAGGAACAAGTTGCAATATTTTTATGACTATAGAGCATAGTGAGACAATTAAAGCCAATGTAAAGCATTTTTAACATTCAACTTAGACAATTTTGAAGTATTTTTGTAAAAGTATTATATGCAATTAATCGTCTTACAAACAGAGTCATTACTCTACCATCTTTTACTAATACACCTTATTCAATATAATTCAAAATATTTTTGTATTTTCAAGTATATTCATATATTTACTTATTATTTGTATTATATCCTTATATTTAATTAACTATTTTAATAATATATTTTAATTTTTTAGGTTTGTGTTGGAGCAATAGATAGTAAACATACCAATGCACATGTTCCAACTAATAAACAAATATAATGTATGGGTAAAAGAATAGATCCATCCCAAAATATAATATGATGTTGCTCATTTGATATATAGTTTACATTGGTAATAGCTGGATGGGAAGGTACTACAAATAACTCGTAAGATCTTTTAGAAATAGTAACAAATTTACCAAACCAATATCCTATACCTCTACAAGATATTAAATTATTTACATAAATAGAGTAATTACAATTACATCTTAATAGAATTTTTTAATATTATGTTCTTAATATGTGATGCAAGTTCTATTTGGTTAGTCATGTTATACTAATACACTTAGATTTCTTTCACCATATCAAGGTCAGAAATATCATTTACGAGATTATAAAGGAAGATGAAGACATTAAGGTAAATATGAATTGTTTAACTATTGGCATTTGTTATTAAGAAATGTTATGGAAAGATATTTTGACATTCTAAAAGCATATTTTCCTATACCTTCAAACACGTCAAGTTATAATATGAAAAAAAAGTATATCGTCGTTGTTTATAAAATGAATAGATAAAGCGACGAATTATTTGACAGTTGTATTGAAAATGAAAAGTAGATTATCGATAGCGTAAATAAAGATATAAATTCTGAAATATTGTATAATATTACTCCAACACAATTTTGGAGTATGTCTCGAAAATGTGATAAAATTGTTAGACAAATAAGGAATGATTATATTAGTTATAATTGATTTATGTTTCTTTTTATATGTGATACTGCCAATATGCTTTAAAGGATTATATTATGATGAACAAATTTTATTAATTAAAATAACTCAATATAGACTTTTATTATATAAAATAGATGTGTAAATTTCTTTAATTATATTAAATATTCATACTTTTTATTTCTAAACATAATGAGAATTAATTAATTTAAGAATATAATTTGATATATTAAAAAATTAAATTAAAAATTAAGAATACAAGTTGATAAATTAAAATAATTATATTAATATTAATATCTAATAATATAATTAAAATTTTTATAAAAACTTGATGATGGGAGTAAAAATGTTTGTATTTTTAATTTTTTATATGAATTTCAACCAAACATGTTTTTTTAATTTTTATTATAAATTTAATCAAATAACTTTTTATTTTTAGCAAAAAATAAAAACAGGAAACAAAAACTACAGATCACAATGGAAAAATATAGCTGAATGGGTACTAATTTAACCTTATTCTTTATGATATGTATATATATATAGTATGTGTTTGATGGATTTTACATGATAGATATTCCTTTTTTATGTTTTATAAAATAACATCATAAATGGTTTCTGCCTAGATATTATACTATCAAAGTCAACTGAAGATTTTTTCATAAAATAATATTATATTTTCAGAAAATAATATTATAAACACGATTATC
Organism: Erythroxylum reticulatum; assembly: GCA_025504915.1. NCBI lineage: Eukaryota > Viridiplantae > Streptophyta > Magnoliopsida > Malpighiales > Erythroxylaceae > Erythroxylum > Erythroxylum reticulatum. The sequence continues at coordinate 7,241,292 of JANSVA010000003.1, read as the reverse complement.
TGTTCAACATCCATCACCCAGGAGACTGAGTGCTGTCTTTTTCCCATGAAAATTGAAAATCATGTCAAACGAGTAATTATCTGTTAAAATGAGAGAGCTAAATTGGGCCTGGATAGTATTATGCGTAAAATTCAGGCCCATATCCATCTATTCTAACATGCAAGTGTGGACGTGCATTTATTAATCCAATCCTCCCAGTCCCACAACAATTAATAAAATGTAAAATTCAACAATGATAACTTCAATTCGATGCCTCCTTGTTTGACTCTTTCAATGCAATTTCAGATCTGCAAATAAAAGGCTCAAATTAGGGGGTACTTGTTTAAGGAGTGTAAGAAAAGAAGTATGGGTATAGAATGAAAATTAATGTTTGATATGAACTTATTATTGAAGGTCTAAGAATTTTATTTCTTGATTTTAGGCAATCCTCTATTCCTCTCATAATCTAGAAGAATGGGAGAGAGT
>JANSVA010000003.1:7219160-7231703 GCA_025504915.1 Erythroxylum reticulatum | reverse complement strand
TCAAATTTTATTTGAAATTTATATATTTTAAAAATATTTTTAAATTTAATTATATTTATTAATAATTATTAAATTAAATTAAGATATTTATAACTTTAGTAATAATTAATTTTAATTAGTTAAATAGATAATATATTTAATTGATAGAAAATTAAATAATATATATTTTCGTTCCATATTTCAATTATACTTGGTTGGTTCCTTATTAATAACTCTTATTATAAACTGTAATAATTTAAGATATAAGAGTATTTATTGTTCTTTTATTAGATGTTTTGAAGTGATTATTATTTATTATATAATGAATATTAAAATTATAACAATTTAAATACTTTGTATTGTTTTTAATTTTATAATTGTATGATGATGAATGTTTTTTTCCATATAAATTGTGGTTATTATTTATATATGAAATATTTGAAAATTATTGCTATTTTATATTAATTATTATTAACATTTATTATTATAATTTTTGGAGATAAGGTAAAAATATACAGTACAATTGTATAATATAATAATATACTATTTTGCAATTTTTTAAAAAATTTAGGAACAATTTCATAAATTTAAAAAATTACTTAAAATGGTATCCGGTATTAACCGATAGTGATATAATAGTGTACTATAATTAAATTTGGTACTAATAAATTCAGCAACATTGGTAAGCTGTACTATAACATTTTACAAAAATTTAAGTAAATTCTTTATTTCATTCTAACGTTATTAATATATTACTCTGCACCATAAATAGAGGACAAGTGTGGCAATAGAGAGACGATACGATAAAATTCACACCTTTAAAAAAATTATTTTAAAGATTATAGCAACTTGTAATTGGGCTACATTGCTTAATTAGGTTAAATTAATGACTCGTACGCTGGAAATTAGCAGATTTAATACTTTCATAATGTTAGTACTATTTTAAAAATACTAATACATAACCAGAAATCATAAACTAATTAGAATTTTTTGTTAGGAAAAATCAAACCAAAAACAAAGGCCTTGTTTATATTTTAAATTTAGGGGCTGTTTGTTTTTGTTTTTTCCCCTTTTTTATTGTTGTTTTTGTAAAAAGAAAAATAGGTAAGTAAAACGTGTTTGACTTACTCTGTTGCGATTTTTTATTTCTGAAAAAAATCACAACAGTTTTACAAAAATCAGAAAATACCGTTTCTCTGAATTTTGACAGCATGTTTTCTTCGACAGAAAACCAACATACCCCTGCTTTCTATATCGAATAATAATAATAATAAATAAAAAATAAAAAATAGAAAGTACAAAAATTTATAATAATAATAATAATAATAATTAATAATAATAATAATAAGATAATTAATTTGGTATAATAAAATTAATAATAAAAATAAAAATATTAAAAATAGTAAGTAGAAAATTTATAACAATAATTAATAATAATTAATAATATTATTATTAACAATAAATAATAATAATAATAATAATAATAATAAATTAATAAATTAATAATAATAAGAAGAACTTGACGATGATGATGAGAGAAGAACTTGACGATGATGATGAGTTTAATAACATAATTAAGATTAAAAATTTGATAAATTTAATAATAAGTAGAAATTTTATAACAATATTCAATAAGAATAAGAATAACAAGATTTTGTTAGGGGAGGGGTATTTCTGGAAGTTGCTTATTTATTTTGTTTCTGTCACAGGGACAAGAAATCTTGTCCTCTGATTTTGGAAAGAATAAAAAATTTATGTTTCTGTGATCTAGAGTCAGAACAAAAATAAATTAAGTCAGTAACTAAATACTGCGAGGTACACGATTTTTGTGTTTTGTTATCTGTCTCCATCAACGGAGACTGTAACTATACACAAGGTTAATGCTATTTAATTTAGCAGAGACTTTGTCCTTCTTCACTTCTCATCTTCGTGTCTTTAGCTTGGAGCCTATCTTTTTACAAAGTTTAATCTTCACTTTATCTTCAAATCATTTCATGTTATTTAATGTAGCACTTTATTCAAGCCTTTTTTTCACGTCATGGCAGAAGCTTTATCAAAGATAAAGCCTAATCTTTACCTGATTTATTGTCTTCGTTTTAAATTACAAGAACAGCTTAACCTATGACTTCAAAGCTTTTTCCATATTAAATAATGTGAAGATTAGCAAATTTAAACCTTGGGAACCAAACGTTAAATATTAAACTTTACGGTCTTTTAGACTTAGACCTTGGGTTCATTCGATAGTAAAGTTTAAAATGTTTAACACTGAAATAAAATAAAAAAACTAAAAGGTTTGATCATATCTACCTTATTTGGCTAAGTTGTCTACACATAACAATACTTAAGATTTTACTTTATTTACCATCAAATGATAGAAATTGAAAATTTTCTATTAAAAATTTGTTGCATCATATGTATTTATGTGAATAATATCTAAAATTGTATGATATATTGATGTTGAATAAGTCCATTTAATTCATAGTAAGTTAATTTGTTTAACTAAGGTTAGCATATTTGGTTAATCTAAATATTGTTTAGAAGGAAAATCCTTAATTAAAATAGCACAAAGATGAAAAAGAATACTTGCAAACTTATAAAATTATAAAATCAAAAATCAAAGGAATATTTTACACAAACTAGTAGGTAACTTAATGACAAGACTGAAAATACAAAATTAATATAAAGAATATGAGAAAATACTCATATTTTAACTACATATCCCATGTATTTTTTATTTGAAATTTTGGAATAAACGTACATAAAATCTTAAAAGTATTATTATTTATCAATAAAAATAAAAATAAAACTTTTGGAAATCACAATAATTTAAATAATTTACCTTTAAATATAAATTTGAGAAAAACATTTTCTCATTTCTCATTTTGCCTTGTAAAATTAATTTTTTATATTACTTACTGATTAAGATTATAATGATTTAAAATTGTTTTTTAAAAGTTCTAAATAAGTCTTTTATTGTTATTTATAGTGTCACGTTGTAATTTAATGGGTGGGTTTACGTCTACTCTTTATATAAAGCAACATATATATTGTATGAATTAAGAAAAGATGATATCTTTTCTTCACAAACTTCTCTCCTTTTTTGTGTTTTGTTCCAAAAAACGTTTTCAATTTGGATGTTTAACACGTATTCTCTGTTCAAGTATCTAATATAAGTAGCAATATTACCAAACTTATCCAATTTATTTTTATTTAATTTAATTAAAATTTTTATTTTTAAATATGTTATTTGTGTAATAAAACTCGATTATATCAATATAGGAGTTCAGATCATCTGTTCAAGTTTCTATGAGCATCCATCCATCCAATTTATGTAGATCTCATTTTATTGAATGGATGAGTGCCCATAAAATATCGTAGACACGAAATAATAGGAATAGATGATATGTTCTTCATTTTGCTCACAGTAACTGATATTCTTAACCGTGTGTCAAGTAAAAATATACTCACCACTCCATATGAGTTACGGAATGGAAGAAAACCCTTTTTAGATCATTTGTACCCATGAGGTTCGACTGGTTATGTACACGATCCAACTCATAAATATGAGAAACTTGGTTCAAGAGCCACTAAAATGGTGTTTATAAGATACCCCGAATATTCTAAAAGGTATGTTATGTTTAATGAGCACCCGAATGGTAGCATGACAAAAGTTGCTTCCCGCAATGTGGAGTTTCTTGAGGATGAGTTCCCAAACATAGGTGAAATAAAAAAAGACATAGATTTGGATAAGTTACAACAAGATACTCTCGGTGAGGATGAGAATTTAGTTACTCTCCAAGTTACCGAGACTTTTCCTGCCCAAGAGAACCAAATCGAGAATGAGGTTCGTCTTCAATCTCTAAACCAAGAACCTGTGGATAGTCTACATGTTCAAAATCTCACATCTCAAGGGGATAGTGGGAGTGGTTGTCAACGTGACCAGGACTCCACATCTCTAAGAGCTAGGGAAGAGATTCTGAATCGAGGTAGACAAATGTAGGTCCTATGCTTTGAAGAAGTGAGCGTGGAAGAATTCCTCGACAATATTTTAAAATCGAAGAGGAAATATTCTTTTGTACTCCTTTGGAGATAGAAGAACCAACCTCTTTTCAAGAGGTTGCTGATTCACCTAACCACACGGCGTGGATGGATTCCATGAGGGATGAAATGGACTTAATGACATGAAATCAAGTTTGGGAACTAGTTGATCTTCTGCTTTAACAAAAGTCAATTAGAAACAAGTGAGTTTTCAAGATAAAACGTTAGGCTGATGGAACGATCAACAAGTTCAAGGACCATTTAATAGCGAAAGGCTATACCTAAATAGAGGGTATAGACTATGAAGAGACATTTTTTCTGTGGTGAGATTTGCATCTATTCGTTTACTTCTGGCTCTAGTTGCCTATTTGGAGCTGAAGTTGTTTCAAATGGATGTAAAGACTGCTTTCCTCGATGGTAATTTTGAGGAAGAGATTTATATGAATCAACCTATTAGTTTAGTATTAAAAGGTCAAGAAGACAAAGTGTGTCATCTTAAAAGATCCATATCTGGTCGCAAACAGTCTTCCAGATCGTGGTATTTCAGATTCCATGAAGCCATTACTTCTTTTGGCTTTTTCTTAGTTTCAGAAGACCATTATGTGTATGTCAAGAGAACAACAAGTTATGTTTCTCACTTTGTATGTTGATGATATATTACTAGCCAGCAATAATATAGAGATGCTCAAAACCACTAAAGAGTGGTTGTCATCTATCTTTGATATGAAAGATATGGGTGAAACTAGGTACTTCCTAGGTATGGAAATAACTAGAAATCGTCCCAAGAAGCTTCTTGGTTTAAGTCACGAAGCGTATATTAATCAAATCTTGGAATGTTTTCGAATACATTATTCCAAATCCATTAATACTCCAGTTGAAAAGGTGATAAAATGGAAGAAGGAGATGATTTGGATGTAAAAGTATTGTATTTCTTATGTTAATGCTTAGTAACTTTACACTGTATTTATACACATTTGTAGTATCTACAAGGATAATGAAAATCAATTTAGATACATAAGGATAATGAAAATCAAAGGAGATACATAAAATCAAATGAGATAATCTCATATCAAAGAAGATCAAATATGTGTTGATGAGATTTGTATTTATCTGCATATGTTATCAGTCTTACCTTAAGTCTTGATCAATGCCTTAAAACAGATAAGAAAAAAGAAAAAATGAGTAATGATCCTTATACTAGTGCCATAGGAAGCTTAATGTATATTATGTTGTGTACATGACCTGAAATTTGCTTTGCGGTTAGTTTGGTAAATCGTTATCAAAGTAACCCAGGACTTGCTCATTGGTAAGTAGTTAAAAAGATTTTTCGCTACCTTTGTGATACTTCAGACCTGGTCCTTTGCTATCAAGGTGGGGATTTAAAGTTAAGGGGATATTCGGATGTCGACTGGGGTGGTGACCCGAATGATTCTAATTCAACCTCAGGATATGTCTTCCCCTTGAGAGGGCGAGTTATATCTTGATGCAGCAAGAAACAAGATTGTATAGCATTATCAACAATAAAAGCAGAATACGTTGTTTGTTGTCTTGCCACTCATGAGATAATATGATTGAAAAGTTTTCTTCAGGATCTTAATCTTACTCTTAGAATTAATGATCCTGTTGAAATGTTATCTGATAACACTGCAACCATACAGTTTATTAAAGATTTGAAATTTCATAGAAAATCTAAACATATCAAAAGGCATTATCATTTTGTAAGAGACGCCATAAAAAATAAAGAAGTTGCCATAAAGTATATACCTACTAACACGATGGTAGCTGATCCCTTAACTAAACCTATTTCTCGAGATTCGTTTAAGGCTCATGTGCTGAGTTTAGGTTTACGTAGGGTTTAGTTTTTTCATTGAGTTATATCTTGTTGTATAATGGACATGTTTTAATTGTAACGAGCTTTTGCTTAATAAAAGTTTATTTCTCAAATGTTTATTGGTATGCAATTACATGATAAGGCACATTGTATTGTCACCACACATCAGGCTTCTAATTGACTTTGTCATACAGGTAATTGCCCTAACGCTTGAGTAGCGGGTAGGATGAGACTTCACAATATTAATATTGAGTGTATGTAATATTGTGTTATCTTCATCCTTGTATAGTATGCATGATAAGTTTCTATATTTGAACAGTCATCTTAGTTAGTCTAAGATGAGACTCTGATGAGTTGGATGTGAAAAAATTCAGATTTCACATTGAAGCCTTAAAGCCAAATTTCGAGTGTCAAGATTAGTATTAGATATGTTAATCTAGTGGCTCGGATTAGTTTTTGAGTAAAGCTAGATTCATGATTTGCATGACATAAAAAAGTGACATGCCCAGCTTAGTAGGAGCTATGCTATGACACACATTTCATATTGTGTGTGCTATATAACGACCTTCTTGTGGAGTGACAGTTAATTCCCTTTCTCTCACACTATATGATCTCATAAACTTTAACGTCTAATCGAATGAAACCCTTCAACTTAGAACTATGATATGAAGTCAAGGCTTGGTGTTGCTACTTTAGTGTGTTTTTCCAAGGGCTAAGATGTATACAGTCTAGCAGAGCACATTAAAAAAACAGTTAAGCTAAAATGAATTATTATGAGTGTCTAAGGAAGAATCTTTTCCTTCATCACCATATCAGCCCGGGCGATTATACTTGGTGTATAATCATATGATATATCTATAAGCATAAAGGGATAGTGTATACGTTTGGTGATATTTTGGATGATTTGGGATATTATGACTATGTGAAAGTGTTACGTTATTTAGATGGTGACTTAATATAACATTACTAGTTCTTTAACGGTCGCACGACCTATTCTCAGTATGACATGTGAAATTTTAGAGAGAAGATGTAACTCGTGGCTTATGTGACCGAGTAGAAGTTGTTGGCATTTGCACAACATGAACGGCCACACTTAAATGCCGTTGGTTATGTTTGTCCTAATATAAAAGGAGGATTAAGAGAGTGAAAAAGATACGAGATAATATTCATTGCAATCACAGAAGAAGAAAAAAAACCCTTCATTCTTCCTCACGTGAATCACACCATCAAGGCTTACAGTTTAGGGCATAGATTAACAATGACTCTAGTGGTTAATCGTGAAATGTGGACTAGCAAACAGAGAATCGATTGACCACTTCCGCATTAAGATCAGTCCTTATAAAAATTCTACAATGTACGGGATCATTATATATAATGATTTTTAAATAATAAGAGGCTAAAGTAGATAGACATTTGTGAATTATTGAATTAATATTGATGCTAACGAGAGCGAGTACTTAAAACAGAAAATTAACATAAAGGTTCAAGCATGAAGCTTTCATAATTCAACACGTTTAATTTTTAATTTTTTAAAGTTATTAAAAAATTGTTTATAAATTAAAATTTTTCATAAGAATTTATTTGGGTTTTTATGAACATAACCTCGGAATTCTAAATTCCGGTTCTTGTTTGTATCTCTGGTAAGAATAGTGGATATTATTTATTAGGCCATTTGGCTTCCTACAAATCGGGGATCGTGTGTTCGTTGGATTCTTTAATGGCTCGTGGCCAACTGTTTCCCTCAAGCATTAATGGATAAGATGCGTGAGTAGTTACAGTCTGCCACACAAACACAACTGTTGAAGATACCATGTAGATCACTGACACTAAGTGTGGAGTGCTAGGGGTCTAGGACATGGTCAAAATACAAGTTCTTTAGAGACTAACCAATTGAATGTCTAATTCTAGGAATATGTATATATATCTAATCTTTTACACGACAGAGGAATTTAGAGTGATCACATACCTAACTTCAAAGTGCTGCAGGGGTTGTCTCCATAGAACTTATAAAAGAAGTTACTTCCTTCGCCAACCAATTTCACGTTGAAGGTATGGGTAAAAATATCCCAAATGCCTATTTCTTTGTATGTTTCTGTGCGTGTGGTTTTCATCCAATTTCACGTTGAAGGTATGTGTAAAAATATCCCAAATGCCTATTTCTTTGTATGTATCTGTGAGTGTGGTTTTCATTCAGCTTTTGTTTTGTATCACTAGTTTAGTTAGTATAGTTTTTTTCAGCAAGGATCTTGGAAAAACACCCCAGAAGCCAAAAAGGTTGTCAAGATCCGTTCTTTTTTCCCTTTGGCTTTACTGCTTTTTGATGGATCTTGCTTTGAAGTCTTTGAAGTTATTGATAATGGCGGTTTCCATGTACTGATGATGTCGTCTACTGGGTATGGTTTGGTTTATGCAGGGAGTGAAGAGATGGGAGCAAGTAGTGAAATAAAGCCACCGCCTGAATGTCCTGAAGAGGCATCGTCGATGAGCATTACTGGAAAGTCAGAGTCAACTTCAAGTATGAAGCTCGATGGAATCCACTTGACAGAGTCTGATAATTGGCATATAGGAACTACGCCTGTTGATATTCGTGGTAAACCAATTCCCGATCATCGTCTCCCAAAGACCGGTGGCTGGATTGCTGTTCTTTTCATTTTTGGTAATAAAAAGTCTGCTTTATCCACGAAGCTTGTTTCTTTTAACTTTATGGTTAAGAGCACAGTTTCAGCTGTTGATTGCTTCTCTAAATATGAGTTCCAATGTATGACTGAACACTTAATAGAGTTTGTATGAACTGATCCAGACTCCACCTTAAGCTTGAATAAAACCTAGTAAAGGTGGAGCAGTTTAAGGGGACTTAATTGGCTGAGATTGTCACTTACAGGAAATGAAATGGCAGAGAAGATGTGTTATTATGGTCTTGCAGTTAACATGGTGCTCTTCATGTTCAACGTTATGCACAAGCCCTTCAGTGGTTCGGCAAGTTTAGTGAGCAACTTTCTTGGGATATCGCAAGTATCCTCTATCATCGGTGGTTTTCTTGCTGATGCTTATCTGGGTCGATATTGGACAATAGCAAGTTTTACAACACTCTATTTTGTGGTAAGAAACTGTTACTTGAACAAAGTAGCTAACTTGTTTGTATTATTGCCAAAAAAGCTGTATTCGGTAATTTCCAGTGTATCCATGTACACTTCAGTACATATGCATTCTGTTTAGGTAATTTTCTCGAAGGATAATACTGATGATCATCAATATTGTTCTTTAATGTTGGCCTCCTGGAGGGTTTGATAGGTATCACGATATCTGCCACGGTGAAGGTCTTTATGCCGGATCAGAATTGCACCCAATTTGGCTTGCTTTTGGGTACTTGTGACAAGGCAAAACCATGGCAGATGATCTACCTGAATACAGTTCTTTACGCAAGTGGATTAGGTTCTGCAGGTATAAGGCCATGTGTCTCTTCCTTTGGAGCTGATCAGTTTGATGAAAGGACTAAAAATTACCAGGCTCACCTGGATAGCTTTTTCAACTTCTTCTATCTTTTTGTATCGATTGGGGGCATAGCAGCCTTCACGCTGATCGTCTACATTCAGATGCAGAAGGGGTGGGGATATGCTTTTGGTGCACTAGCAGTAGGTATGGGCATATCCAACATCCTATTCTTTGTCGGCACTCCTCTATACAGGCACAGATTACCAGGAGGAAGTCCCCTAACACGAGTTGCTCAGGTTCTGGTTGCTGCCTTTCGAAAAAGAAATGCCAGTTTCTCAAGCACTGAGTTTGTAGGCCTCTATGAGATTTCTGGCAATCGCTCTGCTATCAAGGGCAGTGCGAAAATAGCACATACCAACGATTTCAGGTACTGTTTCCCTTCCTTGATTGTATCAGGACCAACCAATACCTTCTCAAATTACTTTTTTGATGTACATCAGTCAATCTTACAACATAAAACCAAGTATATTCTACGGACTTTAGGCTGAATCAGACACCAATGAGGGTCCGTTCTAGTGTGCACTTGGACAATTGTTTGCCTGCTACTGAATCTGTTTCTGATTCTGCCTCTGCAGGTTTTTGGATAAGGCAGCTCTTCAATTAAAGGAGGATGGTCCTGATCCATGGAGGCTTTGCACTATAACTCAAGTAGAGGAAGTCAAGATTCTTATCAAACTTATACCAATACCATTACTGACCATCGTGATGAATCTAATAGTAACGGAGTATCTGACTCTCTCAGTGCAGCAAGCATATACCATGAACACATATTTGGGACATTTCAAGGTCCCTGTAACATGTATGCCTGTCTTTCCTGCACTCAGCATATTCCTGTTCTTATCTCTATATTACTATACATTTGTTCCATTGGCTCGACTCTTCACGGGTCATCCTTATGGTGCTACACAACTACAGAGGATAGGGATAGGTCTGGTGTTTTCAATCATATCTGTTGCGTGGGCTGGGATTTTGGAGAGGTACAGAAGGAATTATGCAATAGAACATGAGTTTGAAGAAGTTTTCCTGTCTGCCATGCCCGGGTTCAGTGCATACTGGTTGGTAATCCAGTACTGCCTGATTGGAATAGCTGAAGTCTTTGCCACTGTTTCACTAATGGAATTTCTGTACGAGGAAGCTCCTGATGCTATGAGAAGCGTAGGATCCGCATATGCTGCGCTTGCGGGTGGCATAGGCAGCTTTCTAACAACCCCTTTTAACAACGTTGTTAAATCGCTTACAGGGAATGAAGCTAAAGGAAAAGAATCATGGTTGGCGATGAATGTAAATAAGGGTAGATTCGATTATTTTTACTGGCTGCTTGCAGGACTAAGCGTCATAAACTTCATGGTGTTTCTGTATGTGGCGAGTAGGTACAGATACAGGGCAAAGCAGAAGAATTGAGACAAGGGAAAAGGTTGTATCAACTAAAATAGAAGCACCCCAACCTGGTTGATAAGTAGGAAGATCGATTGCCAACCCTTATATCCTATTGTCCTGAGAAAATGTGATAGTATAACAAGCTCAGGATATATTCACGTTAGATTATGACATAGTTTTTGTTTAATACTTCTTGGCATACTGAGTAAAATTAGATTCTTATGCTGGTATTTATAAATTTCCTCCCTGGCTTTGATTATTCGAACATATTCGTATTATAGCAAGATCGGAACTTACTGGTGGGATAAGCGTCGGGTCCATAACAGAAGCTGAAGGGATCTATAACTTCTATTCAACAAGCGATTTGACCTTTTAGACTACCTTATATTAGCATTTAAATGCTATTGCTGAATTATCAAGAGGGCTATGTATTATCTATCTAGCAGTTGAATATGAATCTAGCGATGGATCTTTCTATGAACACAATGAAACTGAGCAAAAGATAAATGAGCTTTATGACATTACAGTCTCCTTGGATTGGACGAATGATCCGAAGAGGATCGCTAAACGGTAGCAAGAGCACGTCCCATATGGCAGAAGCAGAGTGAACTTAATTTTGACACTTCAGGGTTCTAAATATTAGTAGTTTTTGGTGGCAGCACAAACATGATTTTTTATTCTAAAAATCAGCAAACGTCACCTAACAAGTACAAAGACTCAAAAGACTGAAGTGAAGGGGTTCCTTTATATTCTTGAATTACAATGCACTTGGGAGCACATTGGAACCTCTCAGAACCCCACCAAACAGCTGACTAGCATCAGGATTACGATTTTCATCATCAACTTTCTTGTTAAAGCAATAAGCAGGAGCTTGCCACTTCTCATCCTCCAGCACTGCTCCAACTTCAAATGTCATTACATGAGCCTCCCTCCCTGCAAATATCAAGAAACAAAGATGAAACATAAAACTCACCATCCCACCACATAATCAACGTTATTAGTTTGTGGTGATAAACGCTTACCGGTGTAGAAGATCCAGTGAACGGGCTTCTTAGTAACAACATCCTCATAGTACCAAATGAAATCAACCTTCTGCCAGACATTGCAGAGGAAGCCATCCACGTGGCGCTGACCCAGATACTCAGCTCCATCAAGCCAATTGGGACGGAGAATTCCAACCTCTAACTGGAGGGAGGAGCATTGGTGATTGTGGGAATCTAAGTTGTAAATGAAGGAAGTACCATTGTTCCACTCCAGATCATACAGAACGTCGCCAAGCTGATGTTGGATGATGTTGAAGTTTCTGCCACCAGGCCAATCGTACCAAAGGTCGATCTTTTGAAGGATACCAGAGTAGTTCATGAAGAGGATTGCATGGAATTGGTGGGGCCATGGTGCAGGACTCGGGTCTTGCTCCTTGGATGATCCTGGCGAAAACCAGAAGATGAAGAGGAATAGTAGAAGGGAAGGTAAAATACCGAGTGACGACGAGGAAGCCACGCCCATTTTTCCTATCTAAGCGCCTTCCTAAGAGCACGACGCGTGGATTCTCTTATCCTTCGTTCCTCCAGTCGAGTGTCCGTTTATCAGGTTATGTTATGCCACACCACACACAAATTGGGTGGACTTATGAAATGACCAATTTGTCCTTTAACTTTATTGATGATGACCACCAACAATCATTTGGCTTTCAACGGAAACACATTAACATATGATCTTTGGTCAAAATTGGCAAAATTTACCTCCTCACAGGTTAACATGGATAAATCTGTTCATGAGAATTTTATGCTCTGAAGGAAGACTCTCTTTCAAGCTAACGGCTCACA
>JANSVA010000003.1:7181109-7216313 GCA_025504915.1 Erythroxylum reticulatum | reverse complement strand
CTTTTAACAAACAACTAGTAGGCAAGAAGAGAAAAAGATATGATAAGAAGGCTTTTAGAGAGAAGCTAGAGTATCTCTCTCATCTTATGGAAATTTCTTTCACAAGGCAGAACAAAATAAAACAACATCGTTTTACTTAAAAGAGATAGAAACTCAAGTAATACTAAACCTAATCAGTTCAGACTCGTATATAATTAAAATAATAATTTTTTATATTGTTAATTTTAAAATAATTAGCTAGTGCCCATGGCTAACTAAAAAGTGAATAAAAGGATGGAAGTCAAGAAGACAAAGTGTCCAACACCTTCGTACGACCATCATTCACAACCACTTAAAAGGGCAATGCTTTTTATTAATTAAATAATAACATTTAATATGAAAAGGGCAATGCTTTTTACTTGATATAAGATGAGAAAATTGTCATTCGCCTAGAACAAACAACTTGCAATATTTACGTCTTCAAAAGCATAAATATTATAAAGTGGACTCATGCCATAACACCTCAATCCCATGCTCCCTTGAAAGCCATCATGAGAGCGGCGACATGAACGCATATTCATATGGAAGCCTCCCATGCATTAATCCTAATACGGTCCATTCAAACATTTTAAAGCTCTTCATACATACATTACAATTTTGTGTTGAGTTCCATTCTCAGCTTCAGTATGATGAATGCACACACACGTAATGAATAATGCAAAGAGGTGGTAAAATATGAGGCCACCCAAGTCCAAGAATTAAGTAGAACTATATTTCCTAAAAATTTTGACCCGTAAAACCAAAAATTTTAAAGCAAAAGCTTGCAATAATAGCTCAAAAAAGCACAAATATATCAGTAATGCAGGCATACAGCTAGTCAAAATGACAAAGGGTAATTAGAAGCTCCAACCTGAAATTCAGCACCTCACTTGAAAATTTTCCAGTACATAATGTACAGTTTGTATTTGCCTAAATATACTTCAGTCCTGAGATGTATTGCTGCCTAGATATTATAGACTGGGTAATAGCATAAATAATGCCTAAGATCCCTAATATCCTAATTTTCATCACATCCGATATTATGATCGAAGGCAGATTAAGGGGCAGCGTTATCAGCGGCATTGAGTCTGTCACCTTTATGTAACTCCACACAAAACGGTTAAAAAGGATATGACTAGGGAATGTAAGAATGAGAAGGGCCAAATTCTTGACTGCGAAGAACCAATCAGGGCCACCAACTTCAAGTCCCCACCCAACATTCCCATGCCACACATCTTCCCATATGCTGTAGAGTGCAGTCAAGACCAAATAGGCTGATATAGCTACTGTAACAGGGAAATACCTTTGCTTATCCCCAAAACCGGCAACAAAATCAGAATCCTGGTTGAGGAGTAGCAAAATAGGAGCCAGGAAAAATATAGCCTGATTCGAACCCCCTGTTAGATTGACATTCAAGATTAGGCATATAGCAAAACACAACACCGTAGCAACATTACCAACCGCAGGCATCCAGGCTCCCTCAGCTGCCATTCTCTTGATTGTGAATGTCTGTACAGTAGAGGCCCGACGCTGTTGCATAAATCTCATTCGAGGAGCAAATGTACCAGAACTACTGTGACTAGATTGGCTATGTCTCATTCCACCCCTTTCAAAAGCTTTTTCCCTCACCAGTGAGGCAAGCTCAAACTTGATTTCAAGTGCTATGAGCATGAAGATTGCTGCATATAAACCAAGAAGAGATGTCCTTGCCCCCTCAACAGCCAAGAGAGTTGTAAATTTTCTGTCTTCTTCTCCCATGTCCCTAGTTTCATCTCCAAAAATGCTTTTGAATCTCACCTGACCTTCCAATAAATATGTCACAGGGAAAAGTGCCACAAGCAAAGCAAATACCCATGGTAGCAGCTTAGTGCTTGAAGCAGATGGATAATGAGTGAAGACAACAAACACAGAGGTGCAGACCATAGTTACTACAATGAGGGCATGCAGGACAGCAGCTTGAATGAAGTACTCGGCAGATATGTAAACTCCAAGAGCAACCCCTATGGCAATGGAATAGAATGCTCTTAGCTTTACAATGTACTTAATTGGTATTATAGAAGTAGTAACCGCCAGAGTAAGTATAATTGCCACAATAAGCAGCCAAGAAGGCCAGGTAGGCTTTGATGCCATGAAGCCATAAATGGAGATGTCATCGGAAGATTGACGAGCTGCCTTGATTATTTCAGATTTGTAAGTCCATGTTACCGGGATTGGTGGCTGCATTAGAATGAACAATAACCCTGTTGCCACCACCAGAAGTAGCCATCTCTTAGCAGCCTGAAGAACAAGTAGACATCAAGTCGGTAAAAGTTCAGGATGATGAGAAGAGGCAAAAAAAGATTGTGGTGACTGAAATTCAAACATATGAAATAGTCTCCTCAAAAAATTAAGAATATTCTGACCAAGCTATTTCACCTTAAAGAAGCCATGGCGTAGTTAGGTGAAATTCTGTGATGATAGCACAGAGAAGCCTAGCTGAGCTGAATATCATGGATCACCTATTGCTATACAATATACTTCTATCCCTTAGAGGTGATAATCCGGCTTGCTTAACTTTCCAATATTATTCACATAACTCACTTTCTCACAGTTCAGAGAGGTAAGAGAGAGAGCAAGATATGCTTTACTTAGTTATCACTATAAAGAACCATGGTTTATATTTTGGTCAACTAATGCCAATTGTTCTGAAGCTAAAATCACAAAGAGAGAATCATATACACAGTTCGTGGGATATTTAGGGTCAACAATGGTTGATCTTATTATCAACTACATATTCACACAGACAAAAAGAGTAAATACAACAGGAGAAAAGGGAACTTACAAGGACATGAGAGAAATGAAGAACAACAATTGGTACACAAGCTAACCCTGTCAAAACAATACAGAAACCTAAAAGCAAACCATCAGTTGGGGGCCTTCCATTCCACCACTGTAGAGCTTCGAAAATTGTTTCACGACAGAACCATACAGACAAAGCAACCACACAGGCATGCATATAACCTTGCCATGGTTTCATTTTTGAGGCTTTTCGTGAATTATCACCCCTGAAATGTGATAAAAATGAATTGGCATTACTTGATGAAGGGAAAACCTTGAGAAGAACTTAAAGACAGTGAATCAGAAGTGTAGAACTACGTACTTGTAGAGAAGCAAGGGGGGAGAAATGGCCAGTAGAAGTAGAGCTGAAACCCATACAACAGATTTAGATGAAATAAACAGCATGGCCAACTTTGAAGAGTACAAACAAGTTAGGATCCAAACTGCTTTTGCTCCAATTCGGTGATCTACTGATAGTCTCCTCACCAAAGCCAAACCGACTAAAGTTGTCATAATAACCATATAACTTGGATACATCACGTCATCCTCAAACCCATAGTAGTATATACCCGAGTAATTAAAAAACCGATTTTCAACATGGCACAAGAGTAAAGTATGGCTTATCAAACCTACTTCAGCCAAAAAATGAAGTTTTGATGGTAGAAGAGCTAAACCAGGAACAGCCATAGCTAGTATGACATTTGCCACGATGAGTTTACAGAAGGACTTCAGCGACATGCCTGCCAACCAAATATTCAGGTCCCAGAAATTATGCAGCACAAACCAAGTAACCATTAAGCTCCCAAGTATAACAAAGGCAAAGTACGACGGAAGGCTTTTCTTTGTGAAAAAGCGAGCTAAGTAGAAGCCAGCAATTGAAGGGAGTGGAATGAACTGCAAAAGAAAGAATAAACAAGTTTGACATTTGCTACAACTAATAATAGGACTTATAAGAGAGATAATATAGAAAAATATTAAATTGCAACTGATGGGAAAAGACATGGTATTTCTAACAGAAAACTGAAATCTTGAATTTGAAATCAATTTATGGAAATGGCTGCCAAGAAATAACAATTATGAAATGTATGCAGATTAGGTCTTGTGTATCATAATAAATATAGATTATGCCCTGCTTACTCAAGTCAGCATAGAAACCTTCCCACTTACTCAGCAAGCATGACAATGACATTGCTTAGTTTGCACAAGGTTAACTGGACTATACCTATTTGCCTGGCTTCATCCATAAGACGTCTATTCTTTAAGGAACGTTTGAAATCCAACGCATATGCATCTTGTATATTATTGCAGTTAAACGAGAAATTTGAAGTCTGAGAGAGTGAAGTCTATACCAGGACGGGAAAACCCACAACAATAGCTCCAGCAGCACTAACAGCTACAGCCAACGTAGTGAACGCCAAAGAGCTGGAAGCATCCGAAATCATACCAAGCGCATATGACCCAACTCCAGCAGCCCCTCCAAGCATAACCATTGTGACCAAGAAATAATTCAACGGCGGGGGAACCTGAATGTATCGCCCAAACGAATGAAACACAACTCTAACCTCCAGAGCTATCACCACAACAACCAAAGCCACCGCACCATTCACCACACGAATCATATGCAACTGGTGGGCATTCTTAGTAACCCACCAAAGCGCACCCCTTGTGGACGCATAGAGCAAGAACAAGAAAGGGATAAAAAAGAGCAGAAACAAATCGCAAACAGAAGCAGCAGAGGACAAGAGAACCGAGTAGTGAGACGCAACATGGAAAACCAAAGGAAAGAAGAGCAAATTCAGAGCATGAAAGCAACTTTCAAGAGGGCTTAAAATGAAGTTATCATCAGAAGCTTCACCACCATGATACTTAACTTCCTGTTTAGCTTTGAATGAAGACGCACGAGGAATTCCAAAGAGCCAATAGAAAAAGCAATTAAAAGTCATGAAATAGTAAGCGGCGTTGTGCATACCAACGGCTGATATTGTAGCCCAGGTGAAGAGAGTCGAAGCAATGAACGGAAGACAACCAAACAAAAGCCGCTCGAGCGCGACGACGATTGAAGGATTCTCGAGCTGGATCCACTTGAACTGAAGAGACGCCCAAACGCCAATAAGAAAATTCGACTGAGCGCAAAGCAAAGACGCCAAGACACCGAGAACTGCTGAGTTGAAAGCGAAGACGAGAGACGAAGAGAAGAAGAACGCAATCTGCGCGGCGACTAGGGAGAACCAGACGCCGAAGAACGCCCCGGACTTGAAGTTAAGTGAATCCAGGATGTAGGCGATCATCAGACCTAGGGTTAGGGTTGCGATCACGGGAGCGCCGCCAAGGTCTAGGAGGAAGGCGGCGGCGGGGACCAGAGCTATGGAGATGCGAGCATTGTGTGTGAAGAAGGAAGGAGATAAGCGAGATCTGGAGGAGGAGGAGGATGAAGGTGAACGTAAGTTGGTATTAGGATTCGAGTTAGGGTTTCGATGGGGTGAGTAACTGTTGAAGGAGGAGAAGGAAGGAAAGCTGGCGGAGGATTCCATGTAGGGGCGGAACGATCGGGTTTGGAGCTCCGGCGGTATCATTTTAATCGCCGGGATCAGTCACTACTGAAATGGGATGTAAGCAAATAAGAAATGAGAACAGTTACGTTTTGACGGCTTCTTTGGGGATTTTGTGTCGGATAAATCGCGCAACTATTACATTAGAAAATTGAAAGTTCTGACGACTTTCAACTTTCAACCACACTGAAACTGTGATGCTCGGGGAGGGGACTGAACGTCTCGAATTCACCGCCGATTGCAACGTAATAAATAAAAGGATGTGAACTGAACTTGACTTGACGGCGGCGTCCACTTCCTGTTCTTGCTTGGTTCACTTAAGGTATCCGAAAGCCCATTAACAAAATGGGCTTCTATTTGATTGATTCAGCTGTCACAAACAGTCAAATGCCCACCCACCTCATGAACACAAAATCTTAATGCTTTGGTGATTACACTGGATATGATGTTAGGTATGCAATGGTTGTCTTTATCAAATGATGTTATCTACAATTATAAGAGGAGCCCAATGAGTTTTGGGTGATAAAGAGAATGAATCGAACAATAAAGTGGAAAGAGGAAAGGAATGACTTTCCTCTCTAAAGGAGAATTTGTGAAGTTATTGTAAGATGTGAAATATACTTATCAATTTTATATGTTGTAAGAAAATTAACTGGTGAATTGGTTGGTGTCACCTCATTGTTCTTAGATCATGATTTACGTTTGTTTAGAGACCATCAATCAAGAACAAAAGGAGTTACCAAATTCGCTTCCATTATGTGTTTACATAACTTACGAGCTTACCCTCAATCAAATTACAATATTATAAAATTTCTTAATGAAGTTGTTTTAGGCCCTATGGATACTATATTTTATAAAAAGATGATATGGATTAAATAGTTCATGATATGCTTAAGCGAGCTACAACTAAACATGAAGTCGGTCTTTTTTGTTCCCCTATGATGTTAGTGAAAAAGAAAGATACTTGGACATTGTGTATAGATTTGTAATGCCTTAAACCAAAAACAATTAAGGATAAGCTTCTCATTCCTTTGATTAAAAAGTTGTTGGATGAATTGGGTAAAATATATATAACGATTTTCTAAGTCAGACTTAAGGCTTAATTACTATCAAATTAGAATGATGATGGAAGGTCTTCTAAAAATTGCATTTAAAACTTATAAAAGGTATTATGAGTTCTTAGTTTCTTTTAGTTTAGTTGATGGCTCAACGACTTCCTAAAGCTTAATGAATATATTTTCAATAGTATTTAAGGAAGTGTATGCTAGTATTTTATATGACATTTTCGTGTATAACAAAGTCTTTTAAATAGCATCCTAAAGAGTACCAGAAGTATTGAGAAAGCATTCATTTTTTGTTAAGTCTATAAAATGCACATTTGGCACTTATAGAATGGAGTAATTAGGACTTGTCATCACTAAAGAGAGTGTGTCTACTGATTCAAGAAAGATTGATATATCACATACTACTGTTAGTGATGAAAATATAATTTTCACTAGTATTGTTTAGTATGAGTTTTTTAAAATTCAAGAAGTGGCCTTGCATTCATCAACAACCTATCATTCTCAGTTTGATGGGCAAGCACAAATAGTTAATAAGAGTGTGGAAACTTATCTTAGATGCATGGCTAGTGACTCTTCGAAGCATTGAGTTAGATATTATCATAAGTAGAGTGGTGATATAGCATAAGCATCCACTCATCTATTCAATCATCTCTTTTTAAGGTGTTATATAGGAATGTACTTTCATTAGCCATTTCTTATTTTGATAAGAATTATAAATCTCTGATAGTAGATCAAGTTGTAATGAAAAAGGAGATTGAGTTACACTTGATCCATTTTTATATCAAAAGGGGTCAAAATAGGATGAAGCAAATGATTGACACGAGGAGAACAATTATAGAATTTAAAATAGAGTTTATTCTCAATCACTTGAAAGTATGAATTTGTTTTTATGTCAAATTATATTATTAGTCAGGTTAATCAAATCTATTGCTTAATGTTAAGTCAACATCAGGGATTTATGTGACACCGATTTGTTATACTTGTCCATGAGCAGGTTTTGTTATCCACCAATGGTGACCGTTTCCAGATCAGGGCTCATCATCATGACAAAAAATAGAAGCCCACTATGTGAAACACAAAGGGATTATTATAACCAATTAACCATAAACACTCTAATCCACATAAGCTTTATTGAATCAAATCAAGCAAAGCTCCTTCTGTTTTAGCTGCACTTAATTCAAGTGAAAATGGAGATACGTTATCAAGACTTGGTTTTGACAATTAGTCATAATGGTCTTTGTATTCAATTCTCATATTTAACGAATGGACATTTACTTCTTCAAGTACGAAACATTAATCTCTGGAAGTGTTTCATAGCAATGGTAGCAATAGGTGGGGGATGGAGTTCATAAAAAGTCTATCCATTGACAGAGATGCATGAGACTATTTACACAAGCAGCAGGTGGAGGGCCTAGAACAACAGTATCCTTCTGTAAGGATACCTTCTAATTTGTCTCTCTCGCTATTACGTCAATGTCTCAGAACCTGACTAATAGCTCTATTTAGTCTCGCTGCGCAGGAAACAAAGCCTCTCTCATGCATTATGCATAATTTGATATGCTCACGTAATACAACAAAGTAGACATTTAGCTACGTCTTTTTTGCGACATTCGCAAAATCGTTGGCAAAAGTTATCATATTGTAACGATTTTTTAAATCGTCATTAAAACTAAGCCTTTAATGACTAAATAAAAAAACGTCATAAAAGGAACAATATTTCGTGACGAATGACAAAAATCTTCCTCAAATGGTGAACATTTAGTGATTATTACCGAAAATCATCATAAAATGATCCACAATGGGTGACAATTTTAGAAATTCGTTGCTAAATGAGCTTTTAGTGATGCTTTTCAAAAATCGTCACCATAATTTGTTAAACATTTGGTGACCCATGTCCGAAATAGTCACCAAAGGGTTCACAATTGGCGATGATTATATAAAATCGTGAATAAAAAGATGTTTGATTTTTTGCTACGTTTTTTACATTGTTGCTAAAAGTGACTATTTAGTGACAAATTTTGAAAACCATCACTAAATGTTGCACATTCAGTGACAATTTCTGAAAATTGTCACTAAATGGTCCATAGATATCGTCACTAAAGGTTTTACAGGAATGTGCAACACATTTGGTGACCATTGGCCTAAATTGTCACCAAATGGTTGGCATTTTTCAAAATTGTTAAGCTAACATTTTTATAATCTATCATAGTTAAGATATGTTTTATTGGAGATATATTTTGAATGTTTACAATGTATTGTTGAAAAAACACACATAACATAATTTTAAGTGTTAAACAGCAGTATTAATTAATCATTAATATTTACTAACATTGCAAAAATTAGTTATAAAAAATTTAAATAATTTTATCAATATAATAATATGATATATGGAGTAGTATGAACTTTGAATTAGAAGTTTAACAATTCATACAGTCATAAAACAAGAACAATAATAGTCCATACTCAATAGTACGTAGCTTGACCCTTAACTAGTACTGAGGTTGTTTGACAAATTCTTACAGATACAACAATAAATTAACTTTAAAGCTGAGTCCAGTTGATTGCATCAATAAATGACAATGATATAATTATTTTATTGGATTTCAAGTGACATGAAAGTCGATAAAGGTAAATGAGTCCTTAACGTCTGGATTTCCGAGAAGGGTTTGTTAGAAACTTTGTGTTGTTTCTGTATTAATTTCTGAACTGATGATGCTTAAAGCTTGAACTTGTATTTGTGCATAAATGAAAATTGCAAGAAAGGTAAAGATGAGACAGGATTTACTTGGTTCGATAGCACAAAGGTATATATGTCTAAAGGTCAATCACACACCGAACTTTTACTAGTATCAAGGAAGGAGAAATACAAGAGATTGGGCATACACTAACACCTGCAAGAGTTCTATCAAACTCCCTAGTACCCTCAGTATGTACTTTAGCACTCTCTGTTATTTCCTCACTTGAATCACAGATATGTAAACTAAGTAGACTTGTAAAATGTATTAATGTAATTCTAAGGCTTGAGGATTGTCTATTTATAAGGGTTAAAGATCTTTGCTGCCTTCGAGTATCTTTTTGACCGAGTCAATGTATTATGCATGCTTTCCTCACATGACCACTAATGTAGCTTCTGCTGTGCATTTTTTGTATAAAAGAATACGTCTGCATTTTGATTGTGAGCTAGTCTCCATGCTCTGCGTTTAACAAGCCTTCTAATGTGTGCCATACACGTGTGTATGTCTTAACTTCAGCTTGACTCTTCAGACAACATTAGAACATTCTCGAGTCTTTCTTTCTTCTCTTCGCAAGCTTCATATATTTTCTTCCTATTTCTTCTTCGATTTTTCATCTGTGTCCTTGATCTGAAGTGATTATGTGAGGGTTTATGGAGAATCTCATGTGTTTCTTCACATTCTTCCCACCTTCTTCGTGAATCCTCACTCAATCCTTCAATTTGTGATCAATTTTAAAAAACCTGAAGCCCTAATTTTTTCTCTGATGTTGTGAGATCGACGAGTAAGCCTTATTTTTTCCTTCAAGGTGCTTCATTTATCTATGGAAACTCTCTACAAAAAATGAATTAATTTATTGGAACTACTTTTATCCCAAAATTTGACGGATTGTTTTCACCTTTTATCTGTTTCAAGTTAACATCTCCGACGTTGACCTTGTCCCTGATAAAGTGAAGTCGAACTTCTATATGCTTCGACTTCTTGTGCAGAACCGGATCTTTACTTAGGTAAAGTGCACTCTGACTGTCAATGTAAATATTTGCTTCTGTGATATGAATTTTGATTTTTGTTAATAATTCTTTAAGTCATATTAGCTCCTTTAGGCCTTCTGTCATAGCATAGTATTCTGCTTCTATTGTAGATAACGACACCACTGATTGTTGTTGTACTTTCTAGCTTACTGTGTTTCCTAAAAATGTGAAGTAGTATGCTGATAATGATTTGTGTGTGTCCTTATCTCCTGCATAGTTTGCATCCACATAGCCATTTATGCTTGTATGTTTAGGGACTTCTAGGTTAGATTTATTAAAACATACTCCATGATTAAGGGTTCCCTTTAAGTGCCTAAGTACTATTTTAAAACCCAACAAATGTTCTAGCCTGGATTAGATATGAATCTACTAAGTAGGCTGATTGCATGTGCTAAGTCAGGTCTAGTACAAATCATAATATACATTATACAACCTATACCTATATCATAAGGATATTTCTGCATGTGTTTCTTTTCTGCTTCTGTTGTTGGACTCTTAGTAGCTATCAGCTATAAGTGTATGGTAATTGGAGCAGGACTAGGTTTAGCATCTTCCATGTTGAACTTGCATAGGACCTTACTGATGTAGTCCCTTTGGATCAACCATAGCTTTTCCTCTGCTTTATTCCTTATGATCTACATTCCTAGTAGCTTCTTACCTTTACCTAGGTCTTTCATATCAAAGTTCTTTCTCAGAGCATTCTTCACTTCTTAAATTTTCTAAACTAGTCTTCCTGTGAAGATTAGATCATCAACATATTCTAGTATATAGACTACTTCCTCCTTCTCTAAGTCCTTGTAGTATAGACAATAGTCATAAGCACTTCTTTTGAACTTCAATTATGTCACCACCTCATCGAATTTCTTATTCCATTGTCTAGGAGCTTGCTTTAGGCCATACAGTGATTTTTCTAGCAGACAAATATGATCTGGTCTCTGCTTGTCTGTGAAGCCAATGAGTTGCCTCATATAGATAGTTTCTTCTAGCTTTCCATAGAGGAAATGTTGTCTTCACATCCATCTGGTGTATCTCCCAGTCATTTAAAGTTGCTAGGGTCAGTATTATCCTCACTGTTTTAAACTTGACCACTAGGGAGAAGATTTCTGTGTAATCTACTCCTTCTCTTTGCCTAAAGCTTTTTGCAACTAGTCTTGCCTTATAGTTCTTAGGATTAGCTTCAGTTACTCCATCCTTTAGCTTGAATATCCATTTGCATTTAATCAATTTAGAGTTTGGTGTCTTAGAAACTAGCTTCCAAGTCTCATTCTTCATCAAAGAAGTATATTCACTTATACAAGCCTCCTTCCACTGATCTACATTAGTCGTCTTCATAACCTCCTTATAGGTTTTTGGTTCTCCTGATTCAATTGATTCTGCAACTAAACAGACATATTCAACTAGATTAGTCTCAAAATATCTTTTGTTTGGTATTACCTGCCTTGGTTTCCCGTCTCTGACTAGTTGATAGTCTTGTAGTGGAGTTTGAGCTTCTGTTGTTCCTTCTTCTTGTTCTGTTCCCTCCTGAGAGTTGGAATTTGGGTCTAGTGTTTCTTCTACTGCTTCTGTTATCTATTCAGCAGCTGTCTCTGTTTCTCCTCCTTCATATATAGAGGGTGAGGCATAGAAGGGAGTCAAACTGTTGTTTAAACCCAGCTGCTGTAGGACATTCTCTTGAACATGCATTCCTCCATCTTTATGCTTCAGCAATGGAAATTTAGTTTCCTTGAACACTACATCTCTGCTTATCTGAGTTTTGTGAGCTCCGGGCTGTAGGATTAAGACTTTATACCTTTTTGTACCTTCAGGATATCCTAGAAACACTCCTTTTATAGCTCTAGGTTCTAACTTCCCTTATGTTTGGTGAATGTAAGCACTGCATCCAAAAGGTCCCAAATTAGTCAAATTAGGTTTAGTACTAGTTCATACCTCTTCAAGAGTCTTATACTCATTTGCGGATGTAGGCAATCTATTTATGAGGTATGTTGCAGTTTTGATGACTTCCCCCCATAATGCTTGGGATAGGCCTGAAGATAGTAGCATGCATCTTGTCTTTTCTAGAAGCGTTCTGTTTAGTCTTTCAGCTACTCCATTCTGTTGAGGAGTAGCTTTGATTGTTCTGTGTCCTTGAATTCCCTTCTCTTCATAGTAATCATCAAACTCCTTGTTGCAGAACTCCAAGTCATTTTCTGTCCTTAAACACTTCATCTTTTTTCATGTTTGATTCTCCATTAAGGTGTGCCACTTCACAAAGGCTTCTAGTGCTTCATCCTTAGACTTTAGGAGATAGATCCAGTATTTCCTAGACCTGTCATCAATAATAGACATGAAATATCTCTTACCTCCCATGGTTTGAGTCTGTCTTGGCCCCCATAGGTCACTATGAGCATATTCCATGCTATTGGTGGCCCTTCTTGCATTCTTTGAGAAAGGGGTTCTGTGATGTTTCCTTAGGATACATCATTCACAGAACTTAATCTTCTTTACAGTAGTGTTAGGCAGTAGTCTTTATTGCTCTAGGTGCTTTAAGACTTTTATTCCCTGCATGTCCAAGTCTTGCATGCCATAGAATTGTTGAGTTCAGCTTCTTTTCCTCTATTGTTCTGTTGATTTCTGTAGTTTCTACAACATAATATAGGGCTCCTCTCTCAATTGCCCTTATAACCACCTTACCATCCTTGATGATTTCTTTCAAACCATCCTTGGACCTTATTTTGTATCCTTGCTTGTCAAAAGTACTTTCAGATAGAAGATTTCTTCTAATTCCAGAGACATATCTCACATTGCTCAATGTTCTCCTCTTTCTATCATGCATCTTGATGGAAACATTGCCAATGCCTTTGATATCTTACTTCCCTTCATCAGCCATCCTTACATTGGTTGACAAGTTCTCAAACGTAGAGAACCACTCCCTATAGGGAGTTACATGCATTATACAGCCTGAATCTAGAATCCAGTCTATTGTCAACTCATCTGCTTCAGCTGTTAATGCAAGAATCTCATCTCCACTAGATTCTTCAAGTTTTTCAACATTTCCTACATCTGCCTTCTGTGCTTCTTTGTCCTTCTTCTTCTTCCTGCAATCCCTAGCAAAATGACTAACTTTATCACAGTAAAAGCATTTCTTACCTTTGGCTTTGTTCTTTTTCTTATCATAATCAATCTTCTTCTGTTTGCCCTTTCCTCTAGCTTTTTGTCCACCTTTCTTTGACTCAGTTTTTGCTGATCTGTTCTTAGATCTGTTGTCCAAGAACATTACCTTTGGTTCCTTTTTGAAGTGATTGTTATCTATCACTTCGTCCATTAAAGAGTCAAGAACCCTCTTTACTGTTAGAGCATCACCACCAACATGCTTAACCACCTTTCTGAATGAATTGTACTCCTATGGTAGTGACTTTAGAATCACCATTGCTTGGTGTTCTTCAGAGATTACCTCCTCAAGATCTTGAATTAATTTGAAGAAGTAATCCAGATTGTCTTCTAGGGTTACTGTTGTGTTCATCTTGAAGTTGGCAAGATTATGCAACAAGGTCAACTTGTTTGGTAGGCATCTTTTGGAATAAATCTCATCTAGTTTGTCTCATAAAAGCTTTGCAGTGTTGCAATCTTTCACCTTTCTGATGACAATTGGTGAAAGATGCAACGTTAGCTTGCAATGTGCTAACCTTGCCTTCTTGAGATTCTTCACAGGATCTGGTTCATCTTCATATGTAGCATCTATGGCCCCAAAGCATCCATAGGATTTAAGAAGGGCTTGCATCTGTAATTTTCATATTGCAAAGTCTTCCTTTCCTTTGAACACTTCCATCTCTTTTCCCACAATCTTGTAGGTTCTTTGTAAAGACTTATGCTTGAACTTTCTTCTTGATGGATTCTTTGACTTGTGATTGTGGACAGAATCTTGAATGGCTTTGATACTAGTATGTTAGAAACTTTGTGTTGTTTATGTATTAATTTTTGAACTGATGATGCTTAAAGCTTGGACTTGTATTTGTGCAGAAATGAAAGTTGCAAGAAAGGTAAAGATGACACATGATTTACTTGGTTCGATAGCATAAAGCTATCTACGTCCAAGGGTCAATCACACACCGGATTTTTACTAGTATCAAGGAAGGAGAAATCCAAAAGATTAGGTGTACACTAACACCTACAAGAGTTCTATCAAACTCCCTAATACCCTCAGTATGTACTCTAGCACTCTCTATTATTTCCTCACTTGAATCACAGATATGTAAACTAAGTAGACTTGTAAAATGTATTGATGTAATTCTGAGGCTTGAGGTTTGTCTATTTATAAGGGTTCAGGATCTTTGTTGCCTTCGAGTATCTTTTTGACTGAGTCAATGTATTATGCATGCTTTCCTCACATGACCACTAATATAGCTTCTGTTGTGCATTTTATGTATAAAAGAATACATCTGCGTTTTGATTATGTGCTAGTCTCCATGCTTTGCGTTTAACAAGCCTTCTGATGTGTGTCATACACGTGTGTATGTCTTAACTTCAACTTGACTCTTCAGATAACATTAGAACATTCTCGAGTCTTTATTTCTTCTCTTCGCAAGCTTCAAATATTTTCTTCCCGTTTCTTCTTCGATTCCTCATCTATTCCTTGATCTGAAGTGATTATATGAGGGTTTATGGAGAATCTCATTTGTTTCTTCACAAGGTCCTTGCACGTTCGAAGGCACTAATTGAAACAATGATAGTTCTTCCTTTAGGTGTAGGATTTTTCACACCATTTTGCAACAATGTTTCCACTATAACTAAATTTGTGGAGGATACAGTGAATGATTTACCAGATTTAGTATGGAAGACAAGTTCTCCAAATGAACTGCCAATACGAAACAGTTTACCTAAAACATAATCAGTATAGAACTTAGAAATTGTCATATTAGTAAACCGTTAAACGAACCGAAATTGGAGTGACATGCATGCGTGAATGACCAAACGAAGTTTGTGGAATTGACAAAATTTTCAAAACAATCGATTTCCCTAATCCTTTACGGACCGTTATGACATCGCTCCTAACTTCATGGGCATACATGTCATCTTTGAGATTCAAGGAAGCTTAAAACAATATGTGGTATATACCATCAAATGTGGATATATATAATAGCTTCATAAAAGGAAATGAGATGTACATAATAAGGAAAGTGACGTTGTTCGAATGATACTAAATATTTTGAAGCAGAAGATCGGCCATCAAAGGCAAACGATGATTAGTGTATGAAGTGGAAATTTTTTCTGCATTGTTTATTTTTTCAGTAGGGACAATTTTGCCACATTCCTCCCAACGGAATGAATTAGGGCCATCCGGAACTAGTTGTCATATTGACATTCTTTAATTAATAATGTTAATAGGTATATTCTACAAATGTCGATTTAGAATAAAATGATAATATGTTTAACTCCAATTTTGATGGTAAGTGGTAAGTAGTCCAATTTATCACTTATACATTTCAATGTGCCTAATGATATGAAAGTTACTCTTACTAAAATTTCAGAAATATATTATGTAGTTTGTATTAGATGCAAAATTTATAACTTAAAATAAAATAGACATGACTATGTTCTTGATGTACAGAAATATAGTATTATCTATATTGGGCTATATTACTATTAATGGAAATGAATTAAAGTAAAATACTCTTGAAGACCTTTCATCAAATCGTTACAAAGCTTTGATAAGGGAAGCATTAAAAGTTGTTGGGAAGAAGCCAACCCATATACAAATAACAAAGACATATAGTAAATCATCTTCGAAACACAACCATAAACACAACCCATACATCAAATGCATAATTAAGAACTCACAATAAACACATAAAGGTATAAGTTAAACTTAGCACAACTTTGTTAATGAAAATAAAACAAAAGAATAATACCGATTCAGTTGATAATGGTTCTTTGACGGTGATGATCACAATACAGAACCCAAACAGAAGAGAGGATTTTAAGAAATGTTGACGACTTGAACGAGAATAGAGTAGCCTTTTATTGTAGTTATCATTGAAAACCTACAAAACGACAAACAGAAGAGAGGATTTTAAGAAATGTTGACGACTTGAACGAGAATAGAGTAGCCTTTTATTGTAGTTATCATTGAAAACCTACAAAACGACGTCGTTTTTTTTATTTAGTTAAATTATGTCTTTTCTCATTTACTATAGTTTTTTTGAAGTCGTATTAATTAATTTGCTACTATCTATTGTATTTGGTCGACAAACATCAGATGTAGCGACTAATAAATAGTTCGTCGCCAAAGCCCGCTGGTTCATAAATAATTTTTTTATAAATTTATATTCCTATTCCAAAGAAAACATAATTTGAATTAAAAATTAAATTATTCAATTGAAAACTATTTTGAAATTTATTTGTTAACTCTTCAAATAAATTATATTTAACTTACAATTTTCAGAAAATTATACTATTTAATTATATGAAAATTGGAAAACTAATTTTTTAAAATTTAACAAGACATTCTAATATAATTAGAAAACTATTTCTAACACATCTTTAGAAATTACTATTTTGTAACATAATAGTCTATTTTCTGATATTAAAAGAAAACCACTTTTTAAATTAAATAAAACACTTAAATAATTAAGAAAGTAATTTAGATAATGTATTTAGATGTTAATTTGTTAATTATTTAGAAAGCAAAGAATTTGCTGGAGTTTTGGCTACGATGTGAATATTTGGTAGCAAATGGTCAACCGTTTGCGACTAAGTGTGGAAGTTAGTTGTTGAAATCGATATTCTGTGACTCACACATCTTTGTCGTAAAAATTGTTTTAGGCGACGATGTAAAAATTTGGTAGCAAATTGTCTACTATTTGCGACTAAGTGTGGTGGTTAGTCGTGGGTCTGCTGCGAGTAAACTGAATTCATCACAAAAACTTGAGGGTATTTAATTTTAATGTATCTTTTTATACAAATAAAAAGCTTAATGGTAGATTAAGGGCTAAAGGGTATATGTTTTCATGTTAATGATGAATTTGGTAAAAATGAAATATACACAATTTTAAAAATTTCCCGATTTTATTTTGTTTATTTACCAAATGAAAAATAAAGATTAGTAATTCCAAAAAATGAAGCAAATCAAGAACACTTGCATATATAAGTGTAAAAGACAAAATTTTCATTTTGTTATTTGTAATAGGAGTACCTCATATAAAGACTTAATCAATTAAGAAAATTAAGAATGTAAAGAAAATGTTTTAATTAAGGTATAGGTCGAAATTGAACCAAAGAACCGGGTTTCTACATAATTCTCCACTTTTGTTGTTTTTATTGTTTGAAATGTTATGTTTATAATTGCCTTATGATGTTGATGTTTTACTTATGTTAATTTACAATTACTAAATGAAAATTTTTAATGTTTCACTTATGTTTTTGCATAATGTTACGTCAAATGTTTAGTATTTAACTACTGATCTCCTTATATTCATGTGGAATATTGATGTTTGAGTTAAGATTATGCGTTATCTTCATATTTCGTTTTACACAAGTTCAATATAATGACACCTAGTAGAAACAAGGGAAAGAGGGTGGTAACGACTGAACAAGTTCCTCCCACACAACAACCAACTCAATTTTATCGTTCAACAACCAATAATTGCATCCTCAAATGAATACATTCAGCAAGAACCTTTACCAACATCGTCTGTTAGTGTTGAGGGATCTTCAGGTCTGTTATTGTTAATCAAACATATTTACATTAATGTTGAAATTACTCATTATATGTTTAGTGTGTTTTTCTTATTATGATTTTTTTGTTTTCAGGTTCCAATACTGACATTAGAAAACGAGGTAGAGGTATTACAAAAGGAGTTGAGTTGCAACGGATGAATTTTGCAATGAACAGCAAGTTGTCTGTGACCATTGACTCTACGCAACGTCACCTTCTGGATAAGATCCAACCAACAAAAATGTCCAATGAGTTGGATGTCATTTTGAGGAATGAATTGTCTTGCCTTCAGCATGTCAAGCAGTTGAAGGAAGATAACTTGCTCCAAAATGCTTTGAACAAAGTTTCAGTAATATTTCAATTCATTTGATTATATATATTGCGATTTTACTTAACAAAAATAGTAACTTAACTTATATGTGTTCTTAACAAATGAAGCTCAATATCATTGATATCGACAAGCTTGAGATTTCAAGCTGTGTTAGTTCACTGTTGAAACAAAAGGAAAATGATCATCGATATAAACTTCATAAATATTACCAGTCTTTCCCTTCCAATGAAGATGCAAGGAGACACGTTCTGGAACGGGTGATTCTAGAAAATTGGAGTGAAATGTGTGATTATTAGGTCTTAGCGAAGGTTTAGGTTTTTTTTTTCTCTTCATAGTTCCTTCCATTAATTTTGTTTATACATTTCATGACTACTTCTCTTAATTTAGAAAAAGTGTGAGAAAGCTAAGGTGAACAGAGCAAAAATGAAGACTTCTCATAACACCAGTTCCAAATTATTTGTTATCGTCCAACAAGAATTTGTAAGTGTAACGTTTTTAACTTATTATTCTATTTCTTAATACAATAAATTCTATTATCTTCTAATTTTTTAAATCCATATAATAGAGTCAAATTCAACTCCAAAGACAAGTGTGATAGGATCAAACTCTATAATTTAACACACTACAAGAAATGTAAAGGCTGGACGTCTGAAGAGGTACAAAGTAATTATATAAGTACAAACAAATTAATATTACA
This sequence comes from Erythroxylum reticulatum, assembly GCA_025504915.1. Classification (NCBI taxonomy): domain Eukaryota; kingdom Viridiplantae; phylum Streptophyta; class Magnoliopsida; order Malpighiales; family Erythroxylaceae; genus Erythroxylum; species Erythroxylum reticulatum. The sequence goes on along the minus strand of JANSVA010000003.1, from coordinate 7,197,384 downwards.
GCTTATTTATCTAGGTAATACTAAGTAATAGTTTTTTTAGATAACTCGATTTTGAACTTTAAAATTTAGGACAAGATGCAGGAGTTGTTGTTGACATCATTGTCTGAGGGGAATCAGTTAAATGTCGATGACATTTGCAATAATGTCTTTGGTATAAGATCGAGATATATCAAAGGTCATGGGTATGACCCTAAGCCTATTGGTGCATCTTCGTCACAACCAGCATATGTCAAGGCGCTTCAAGAGGCGAACCAAGCACTGAAAACTAAGTTACAATGTACAAAAGAGAAGTTGGATCGCAATGTAAAAGAACTGAACAAACTTAAAAAAATGGTCAAACAATTACTTGGCTCAAATTATGTCAATAGTAGTGATGACAATGAGGAGTCTTAGTTTGTATATGACCTGTAATTATTTTTTTATAAAATGCATTCCATTTTTAATATTTATTTTATTTCAGTTTATTATTATTTAAAAAATAATTCACCAACATTAATTATAAAATGTATCTAATTTATAGTTCAAACAGTCTTAAAAATTGTAATAAAACAAATTAAATTTGTTTTTAACAATTATAATAAAATTTAAATTTAAAAATAAAATTTTGTCAATAAAAAGTGTTAGCTACCAAAACAAAATCGTCACAAAATGTTATTACCTACATTTACAAGAACGTCTCTAAAAATATTTACCTACAACAAGAAATTAGTAGCTAAAACTATTATGCTACAAAAATATAATCGTCACTAAAAAGTATTAGCTACCAAAATAAAATTGTCACAAAATGTTGTCACGTCTCTGAAAATATTTATCTACAACAAACAATTAGTAGCTAAAGCTACTCTGTTACAAAAAAGTCATCAGTAAAAATAATTACCTACGACTACGGTTTAATAGGTAAAAACCTTTATCTACAAAACATATACGTTGTAAAATAATATGTACTACGTTTTTCGCTCTCGTTGGTTATATATTTTATAGACGAAATTATTGTATATCCAAAACTTTTTGCGATGATTTCAAAAAAACATTGCAAATATTATTTTGCTATCAAGATTTAGCAAATATTAGAGCGATGATTGTTTTTGGTCGCAAATTAATATTTGCAATGGAATATTTGCTATCAAGATTTAGCAAATATTAGAGCGATGATTGTTTTTAGCCGCAAATTAATATTTGCAATGGTTTTTTAATATTTAGGGACGTTTGTAGCCAATAAGCTTATTTGTTATAGTGAGGTCTGATCTTCCGTAATTGGCCAATGCATGCAGACGCAGTCAAAGGGTACTGAGCGATGGGTAGGCACTCTTAATGTGAAAAAGAAATGCAGCAATGACCCACCTTTCGAAGTCCTCTCGCTTTCACGTCCATGGACACTAGGAAATGACCCTTATCCCCTGAGTGCACGCGATGCAGGGATTGCCTCATCATCACTTTGTTTTAGCCTCACGGTGGGGCTACATTTGCTCGCAACCTCCCGGCACTTTGAGCGCTCAAAAGACAGCTACAGTGCAAGGATTTTATTTCAAAACGTCCCCAACATCAGTCCAACACACGTGTGCCCGCTCTTTATATCCGTTAACTAGATGCCAAATGCCAACCGCATTCACTATGCTTGGCCTCAGTCCATCCCTGCTTTAGACATTGATTGAAACACTCCCAACTTATCATCCTATCAAAGCGTGTGCCTGTGCGCGAGCACGTAGCAGCATTACTTCTGAAAACTGTCTAATCACACACACCATGCAAAAAAGGGGCGACTATCTTTCCAGCTTACATGCTTTAGAGGATGAACAACATTGGAAAACGAAAGGGTTGGCCGTTTTCTTCAGTTTCTTCTTCTTCCTTGTTTGATGAAAGGATGAGTTTGCAGATGTAAGCTGAGGATAAAGAGGAGAGACCTGTAACTGTGAATGTAGTTGAAACCTCGTGAGGAATGGTTACTTTTAGGACATATGAATCCCATGTTGTCTAAATTGGCGACACGTTTCCAAAAGCCATTGTCCTATTTACATCAGCCAATTGGGAGGAGGGCTAGGCTTAGATTCTATCAATGGTCACGTTTGGTAGTACCAAAGCATAAAGAAAGGGAGAGCATTTTGAGGGATACCGTGTTTTATTCTGTCTCATAAATTTCAGTCATTTATTTATACAAATCTTATATTTATTTATGCCGAATTCACTCAAAATTCACATAAATAAATGACCGAGATTTATATGACAGAATAAGACACTATAAAATTAGACAGAATTCGAACTTATATTGACAAGGAAAGATATGAATGCCTTCTACACAAAATGTCCAAAGTTCCTAACATTTATATAACTAAATCACTCATTAATTAAAATTGCTCGCTTTTCCAACTTGCCTACACTTGAATGTTTGCTGGCTGCTGTTGCCATTTGATTGAGTTGGTAGTTTATACAACATTTATCATATTTATGAGTTATAGTAGATATGTAATAAGAACATAATAAACAATTAAAAGTAATATAAACATTTACCACCTGTATTTGGACTGTACATGTCTGATTAAATATTAGTGTATGGAAATTCTGCTGTGAGTAACAAGACAAAGAGTTTATTGAATGAGTTAATAAAAAGAAGAAAGAAAAAGAGTGGAGCCAGGGTCGCAGTGGAATGGTGTAACCTAAGAGCTGGCGGTGGTTAAGACCACATGTTGAACATAAATGCAAGAGACAAAGGCGCTAATACACACACGTCTCTCCGACTCTGTTTCAACAGTTCTATGTCTCCTTGGGTTGCTCTCACTGTCCCCCCTTAGCTTGTTGTTTATGTTTTTGGGTTAATGGATCTCCTCCTAACTTCCACTATTAGTATCCGTGGCTACATCTTGGCCTCTTGCCTCTCTACCTATTGCTTTTGATAAAAAATTAAGTAAATAATAAGAACACAGGTATGAAGAATGGGCGGCTGGTTCGAGCTGTGAATGTAGTCAGGACTTCAACTCTCATCTATCAGCTCAAGAGTCGACCCTGTTTTATGACTCATCCTACGTAAATAATTTACAGGTTACTACGTATTCTCATTCTCCAGAATTTATCAAACACACATCCCACTGCAAATGCATCTACATCCCTATAATTCTTTGCTTGAAGTAGGGTTTACAGCTAGCACTTCTCAATCTTTGCTCTAGTCATCAGTTCTTCTCAACTGATGAAAATCTCATGAAAAGAATTCGTATTTCTCCGTATCTTCTTCCATTAAATGTTCATCTCTTTAATTAGACATTGTTGAAAGAATTCTTATGAGAGCCTATCCAGATACTGTTAATTATGCATAAAGTATTGCAGTAAGAATCAGTTCCATGGTGCCTATTGGATATACTTGAAAATGACAAATGCCCTGAATGATACTTTCAGAACTGATCTCAACCGATCATCTTCTTAACTTGATCACTCGGTGGATCAATATCGTCATAACTAATCAGATTCCTACATGTTGATGGGTTTGACCCATGACTTACTAGTCTGCCATAATTATGACAAGTATTAATCAACTTTTGTCTTATATAGTTGTGATTGACTAATTCCTTCATATTGGCCCTCAGAAAAGTCTCAAAAGGAAGAAGATAGTAGTCTAAAATTACAGACTTGTTTTCATTTAAAGATGCACATTACACACACGAAAACATTGAAAAAAAAAAAAAAAGCATTGAACTGTAAAACAAAATCCTATGGAAAATTCTCCTTGCAAGCTGCACGCCAATAGGTTAAAGATGATAGCTGTAATTTTATTAGCTATCCATAATTTTCAAATGGCCTCCCAAAATGGTGTTTTCTGACTGAAAAATCTTCCCACCACCCTGGAATCCAAGAGCTTTAGGGCTTTCTCAGATTGAATGCACCTCGGTGTCTTGTATTGGTTGACAGAAGATCCATGAGAGACACACAAGTCCATGAGAGCATCAAACGTTCCATGTTCAACAACCCTGATCTCCAGAGGTCCAATAGATTTGTCCTTCTTCCTACACCTCCTGTAAACTGAATCCAAAGATTCCTCTATTGTGAAGCAACATTTCTCCATTATAACTGGATCAAGAATTGTTACACCATTCCTACCCTTCCTAATGAGTTCCCAGAATAGGACATAGTGGCCTGGGATTAAGGAAGTGTCAGCAAAGCTGGTGTACTCAACCAACATGAAGCCTAGGGGCTCAAGCAGGTTCTTTGCTAGTGTCACCGCCTTCAAGAGATCTTCTTCACTGGTTTTGTCAGTATCAATACTTAGAACAACATTTCGTCTTTGCACAAACCGAAACTGTGGGGCATTGTTGTAGAAGCCAGTCACCATGAGAATGTCCCCAACCCTGTATCTGTAAAGGCCTAAAAATAAAAAAATTGAAAATGTTAAATGAAGAGAGAAACCATTCACAGCGAATGGATGTCAGTCTACGAACTATCAAGAGCAAATCCTTGTTCCTGATACATAAACATGGCTCAAACAACTAGCAGATTCTCTGTAGAACAAATATTTACCTGTAAAAGTTGTGACGACAAGTTCATAGTAGTACCCAAGTTTTACATCAGCAAGATCAACAGTTTCTATGTTTCTCTTCTCATCTTCTTCATCCCCACAATTCTGATCAGAAACGTCAGTCCCCTGGATATCTTGTAACTCTCTATGGTCCTTTGAGACAGGTAGAAACTCGAAGTAGGCCATGTTTGGGACGATGGTGTAAGAGACATCAGAAGGTTTGCAAAGTGGCGTAAAATTGATACCAATGAAACATTCAGAAGAGCCATACATGACGGAGACCAGAGGGATCCCACCACAGTAGAATTCAAGCATCGGGATATACTGTGCCATAGAACCTGTAATAACAACGTCAATGTACTTTGTTTTAGGCCAAAGCTTTTTGATTATCCCTTCCCATGATGTGCTGCTACATTCATGCTCAATCAAATTGGCCAATTCAACATATGGACCAGTCAGAATCGAGGAGACAGCATTTCTGCAACCAAGGTCTGTAATCCAATCGCTAACTCTCCCTTCTTTTATATTTGAACATAATTCTCTCCAGTATTCCTCTAGGAATTTGACGGCCCGCAGGAAAGCAGAAGCGAAAATTGCACCAGCCCTTAAAACCTCATCACGCTGTAACAAACCACAGAGTAAATGACAGTACATGCTCTGCTTGCTGTCAGGACACAAGATGATCTCATCAGGACTTGTGTAGACATTATACCGATTAAAAGGCCGATATGTGAAATGGCCGCTCTTAAAATAGCTCGTTAAGACAGGTCTTGCCTTCAACCCTGAGGGGGTGGTAAGTTCAGGTTTGACGAACAAGAGCTGCATTGCTTTCCCCTGGTCCAAGCCATAGAAGTACCTGAAATAAGATTTACAAATTCGTTTTATTCACCTTAGTTTTCACTGTTACATTCATTCTATACAACTAGTTAGGAGTTAAGAACTAATCAAAGTGAGTGGAGTTACTTATTTATCACAGGTACGAGAAGGTTGTAGAAGAATGTTTTCCTGTCCAAGTCCTGGGCAGTTGAAGGCATCATCTTTGGTCGGCCTCCCGAAGTCCCGGAGCTGTGTACAGTATCAAATCAATGAAGTTGTGAATAATCTACACACATAATCCACGGAGGAAATTAAACTGATTCTACGTAGGAGCAACTATGTAAATCGTGCCTTGTGAGAAGTTCAGTAATGGGATGCGCACAAATGATGGTGGAAGGTTCCCCATCGGCAATTCGTTCGATGAAGGGCTTGATATCTTCGTAGTTTACAATAGGGACTCTGTTCTTGAAGTTCTCCTTATCAGAGTGACCATTAAGGAAGGCCATGAGATATTGTGTGTATGCATTTTTCTTAAGTATCTCCTCCAATACCTGTTCTTGAATTTGACGTGCATGAATGGTCAGGTATTCCAAAAGTTCGAAGCCAGCTTCATTGTCATTTGGATCAAAGCTTGGCAGCATCTTTAGGTGATGTTAAAGGAAGCTGCGGAAGATGATGAGATGCGTGTGGTTTTAGATATAAAAGAGCTTTTTAGTTATGGCAGCCATAAGACCTGTCATATATAGTGATAGATGTTTGAATGGTAAGATTACAAGGTGATTTGGGCTACAAACATGAAACAGCCACAGCTATAAAGAGCAAGAGGGGTTAGTCACAGGATCGAGGAAGAAACCTCCTAAATACAGTTAACAAAGTTCATAATTGGAGAAGCAGCTCTTAATTACTCTTATATATAGGGATTTTAGGACATCTATCTCTTCAAAGGGTACTTTGGGCAGCTAAGTGAAAGCCAAGAAAACGAAAGAAGGGAAAAGGATAAAGGGAAACGTGAGGGAAGTAGAGGCCAAAGGATGTCCTACACATGTGGCCTTGTCTGGTCAAAACTGTTAACAATTTCCTTCTTTTCTCAATCAATCCATTGTAAATAAACTTAAATATAAGAGTCTCATACATACACTTATACAATACTCATTCAGCCATAAATGCATCAAAGTGGTCTTTTGTGAGGTATTATATGCATACATATATATATATGATGAATCAATTAAGGTGGTGGAATATAGGTTAGTGGAAGTTAGAGAAATAGACTAATAAGCACATGCAAACATGGTTTTAGATTGTGGAAAGTTAGCATTTGTTTACCACAATTTGTTGTCATTGTACATCCATTGTTCGTCATTATGATCGCCACATTCACCGTAACTTAAAAAGACCTTGCATGCAAATATCCAATTAGTCATCTACATATTAAACTAAAAAGGTCAAGGACTTGGCATGCAAATTCAAATGTTTTTAACTTTTAATAGATACCTTCAAGTCTTAGGTGTGAGTAGAAATGCCTTACACTACAAAAATACAACTGCACTGACACCTACAGCCTCCACAAAATTGAGTAATGTATTAGGCGGCACACCTGTTGATGGTAAGCTGACGAAAGAGTGTCTCCACTTGATATGGAAAGCGGCCACCAACAGGCATGTTGGTGAGATCCAGATTCGTAGACTTTTGTGGTGTAGGAGGAAAATGAATTGCCAACTAACTAGTCTTTTGTTTCCTCTTACTTTAACCTCACAATTTGTGGAATCATTCATCTTCTCAGTATTAACTAGGAAGGGTTTTAGAGGTCCATTAGTTGCGTGATTTATTCTAAGATAACCCCAATTAGAACCAAAAAAGAAAAATCTCATCTAACGTACCTCAGATTAAATTGTGTGAAAAAGAACGGGTCATCAATTATACGTAACCTTCTTTTTATATCTTACAAAAAGATTATTTTCGTAACTCAAATCTGTAACCGTTTAATCACAAAAGAGTAATATTACCGGTTGTTTCAAGAATCTCCACTTAAAATTGTTCAATAATACAAATTTTGTTTCAACTAATTTAAACCGTTGATTAAGATTAATTGCGATAATTACATCAAATCTGAGTACAAATTGTAGTTCAAGAACAAAATTTTGTATCAGTTAAAATTTTAAATTGTATAACAAAATTGTAGCCAGCATTTATGACTTGAATCATGTCTCCACAGGCATTAAATTGGAAAAGAGTAAAAACAGAAGCAGAAACAAGAAGAGCAAGTGATGTGGGTTGGCAATACTTATAACAGTGAATCACAAGTCACTTCAAGGACCCTACATGATATTGCCAAATTTGTGATTGGAGGCCGACAAATAAGGAACCCTATATGTTATGCTATCCAACCGCATGGAAACCATGTAATGTGATTATAAACAAACTCTCAAAGCTACAAGTCAAGATAACAAATATTTATGTCTCTAACTCTTACTAGTTCGTTGGAGGGACTATATGTATAATGTATGTTGTATTAGTTTGAGTACTGAAAACCATGGTCCACGTTTACATAGCTAAAGACTCGACGAATATGGTTTCTGCAGGCTTCATCGATCCATTTCTATAGAAAAGCCAGGAGAGTTCACAGTCTTTTAATGATTGTGGGGTGATAAGTCCTCCATCGAAGCTGACACAAGGTCTGCATAAAAATTCCAGGTGCACCAGCTAGACGCCACTGCTTGAGTTCTTATGGTCAAGAAACTGAACAGTTTACATAGTAGAGTTACATGTTTTTTCCCTTTGGGATAATGTTGCCTAACATGGAAGCATCTTGAGTTATCCAAAAGCCTCTTGATTTCATTTTCTACGTAGGATCTGTAACCTAAAGTTAATAAGTAGAAAGGGCTCTTCAGTATGCGAATAATACTTGCCAAATCATAACTAAAATTTTGCTTCCTTAATTATGAATTTATAATTACACTCTGCAATATTGGAAGTTTTACGTGTTGGGTAATCGAAACAACCAAAAAAAAAAAAAAAGGGAACGAAAGCAGAAATTAACCAGCTTAAAGGAAGATACAAGAAGGGTTTAGCTAGTTGACTGAAAAGACTAGACAGTACTACTCTTCTACACTTGCACAGATCCCTAGCGAATATAATTACAATGCAAACCATGTTTGATAAGATGGTCTTTAAATTATTAGGACATACGTAACTGGATCTGCTAGATTTTGTTTCAGAGATACGTATGTTCACGTTGAAAGACTAGAAAGAAAGGCATCGTGGTCTTGTGGAAGCCACAGAATGAGCACGAAATTAGCAGGGAAAGAGGAGCAAAACAAGGTAGGGGCATGAAGGACAGTTGAGCAGTACTTTACTTTCCTTATTACCCTCTTTCATAATCTGTTGAGGCTTTTGAGTTGGAGATAGAATTATATTCAAAGCCATCAAGAATTAATAGAACAAAATGCACTACAAAATCTTTTAATAAGATGTCAAAATTTTATGGATCCAAGAACAAGCAAGCCTTAATATATTAAGAATTGGGATTACATCCTACAAAATTTACATGTGATCAATCAAAAGATAGTAAGAGAAAACCTGAGAAAAATCCATCCATAAGACTTAGAAAATTTAAATAAATGGATGCTCGTAGAATAAAGTAGGTACATGGTAACGGGACTAGGTGATTTGAACCCGTTGATTAGAGTGTGTGGTAATATACAGATAAAAGACTTTAACACAATATCGTGATTTGACTTTTATTTTTATTTTTAATTTCATATATATGAAATTATTATGTTTTTATGAAATTGTTTCTTTATTTTGTTTATATTTATTTAAAGTAAAATAATATTAAAATTATTAAATTGACTAAAACTAGGAAAATATATCAGGGTGAATTATATGATATTATAAATTGTAGATGGTAGAACGAACTGACATACTGTATGATGCATGTCCTAGATCAGCCAAGAAGGGTCCAGCACATACAAACTAGGCAAAAGTTCGCAAGCCCATGTAAAACCCATGTTGAAAGTACATAAATTTCAAAATATACGAACTAATCTTTAACTTCCTAATTTATTTATCTAAATTTGATAATTTCAAAATTATCATTATAAGACATTTAATATTTAATAGATGGAATTTACTATTAAAAATTAATTACACATTAAAAAATTTAAATTCTAATTTAATCTCTTATAAAAAAGTTAATCATGATGATGATAATTACAAATTTGAATTTTTATATTATTTATTTTGACTGACTTATAGTAGTAAAACATTTTACTATTAATTTTTAATTTTTAATTTTCGAAAATTTTAAGAATTGATTTAAAATTTTTGTGAAAAGTGAATTTTAAATTTAAACATTAGATAACTAATTACAATAACAATAATCATAACTCTTGTCTTGCTTTGTTAATAACATTGTTACGATAGTATTACAAGTTTTAACATAATACCACACAATACATTTTTAATATTGAATCATTACAACAAAGGATAGACCAAGTGATGACATGATGGTATAGTCCCTGACGGTGGTATTAACGACGGAGATTGGATGGTGGCAAGGCCACCGCGGGGAAATGAGCGCAGCTGGCAAAGCACTTGAGAAGACCTTGTTCACAGTCGAACAAGCACTTAACAGGCTTAAATCCTCCCTCAGACCCACAACCTGTCACACAAGTCCCAAATGTGTTGTCACAATCCAAGAAACACTCTCCAACAGACGGCCCCTCCTGAGCCCTCACACCGACACTACAAACTCCCATGAACACCACCACCATGAACCCCGCCACACGCCAGACCGCCATCGTTGTATGTATAAGAGCTCGTAGTAGTTTTGGAATCCACAGTGCTCAATGAAATGTTGAAGCTCTGTTCCGTATATATATATCGAAGAAGTGCTAATTCTGGGTCTGTTTGAGAGATTTTGCGTCCAAAATTGGATAACACGCAAGAAGCATGATACTTTTTGGTTGTTTCTATTAATTCCCACCAAAATTTTCACGATTTTGTTATATTTAATAATTAAAAAATTAAAAATTTTAAATATTAAATTTCTTATCTTACTCGTTTAAATTTCGGGCTGATTTTAAAAACATTTATTATATCATAAGAAAATTTTCGTATTATAATTATAAAATTTGGAGACTCTTTACTCTATAGTACTGTACCGCTAAGAATTGTGACAGATGATTAATTGAAAAATCGAGAATCATAAGCTAGTGGGCCGGACCCTCTTTATTGGTTACACAAATGAGTGGCTAGGTAATTCGGTTGACCCGATTACAAAACCCTAGATGCAACGCCAAACGTAAAAGATAAACGGTTGAGATGAATGGGCTTGAATCTCCTTAAACGCCTTTATATTCATCGTTAATCGAAGCCGCCTTCGGTCTCGCGAAGCAAAGTTCGAAACTTTTCTCCTGCACTTGTGCTTCTCTTCCGGAGTTTTTCGGTGCAACTGATAAGATGGTAAGCCCTGAAGACCCAATCTTTTGCGATTTCTTCTAGTGTTGGAAAGAATCTGGTAAAGGGTTTATGATTATTTTGCAGGTTCTCCAAAACGATATCGATTTGCTGAATCCTCCTGCGGAGTTGGAGAAGAGGAAACACAAGCTCAAGCGTCTCGTGCAATCTCCTAACTCCTTTTTCATGGTACAGATTCTTAATTATCATTGTTGTTTGATTGTCTCTGAATTGGGTTTATCGCTTTCAAAATTTTTGATAAAAAATTACAATTTTGGTTCCAGGATGTGAAGTGCCAGGGATGCTTCAACATGTAAGTTCTTAGTCAGTGACATGAGATTCGAAAATTTTGAGTTTTTGGTCTGTTGCAATTAAGATTGTTTGATTAAGCTTATATTTTTATAAACAAACGGTGTGGATTTGTGCAGAACGACCGTGTTCAGTCATTCACAAACAGTTGTGCTATGTGGGAATTGCCAGACGGTGTTGTGCCAACCAACAGGAGGCCGTGCTAGGCTTACGGAGGGTTGTTCTTTTAGGAGAAAGGGTGATTGAGATGGAATCATCTTGATTGTTTGGTCTCTGTCGTTCGAGTTTCAAGGGGTTGAGGATGAATATATTCGGATCTTTGCCGTAATATAGTGAAGGCGTTTCCTTTCATAACCTTTTCTTAAGTGTTATTTTATATGTCGTTTGCTTTTCCGTTGGGAATTTTGCAAGGAAAGTGTTGTTAGAACTCCATGACTGCTGTGCCTGATCTTATACTGTTTTGTTGCATCCAAGTTGTCTTTGTTTGGCTTTCACATTCTCGCATATGTTTCTCTTTCGTGAACGGATTTTTGCTTGAGGTGATGTTTTAGTTCTCATTTACGAAATTAATCTGGGGCTGAAGAGTTGAACTTCGGATATGTCAATAACCTTGCCCAGTGCGGTCGGTCATTAACGAGTTCAGTCATCTTTCTTAAGCATATAATTGGTAATGGTACTGCATTAGACCGCATAAGATCTAGTTTACCAGCCACGAGGACCTGGGCCGTTGGAGATGAACGTATGTCACACATAAGGTCTTGTATCTCTGCCTCTTCAGTTGCCAAAGATGTAGAACTTTCTTAACTATGGTGTTGAGTTAAAGAAAATACATGTTTTTAACTCGCAAAATATTTAGATCCGACCAAACAAACTGCTAGATGATCATGAGTTTCGTTAACACAAAATTAAGGACGGGCTCAATATCACCGATAGAATCAGATATATGGAAGTAGATTGATCCTGCCCTTTATGCCCGATTCAATATGAATCAAGAAATCACTTATTATTCATATGCCTCCTGCTAATAGCATTTGGGAACACGTGACAAGAAAATGCCTCTGGACTGCTCCTGGTAGTAATCTCATTAGTTTTATGCATTGGTTTCAACCCAGAGTGCTCTTCCGCAGCCAATTAAGCAAATATACACGATTGCATTGGGAATTTACATGCAAATTATCTAGAAAGAAAGAAATTCCAGGAGATTCACGACAAAGAATACCTCCATTGAATCCCTCACTGCAGCAGCTGTCAAGGAGATCGGAGAAATTGTCCCGCTGAAGTACATTGCACAAAGTTGTTAGTCCAACCTGTTATCTTCTTTAAATATTTAAACTAATTAGTGGCCAGTTAAACACCAGATCCTTGGTAGCATATACACAGAGTTCTGTAACAAGTCAAGGGGTATTCCCCAAGTACTATTTTTTGGTTGTAACACTTTCCTTATTTAATGATATTTCATTTCTTTTTCCAAAAAAAAATAAAATAAAGCTGTGGGTTTAGTCCCATCTTGTAAATATTTGTTCGCCTAATGATACTAAATTTCGTCTTCGGAAGTATTATCTGTCTTCATAGATCAAAAGGAATGAAGTTTAGGTAGATTTGAGATAGAAACTAATGAGTAGAAGTTGTTTTTGGAGCACACGCTTGTGTATGAGTTGCACATGCCCATATCAATGGTGGACATGACTGTGTGTATGAATGTATAAACTTCTGTAACTATGTACAAGTTGAAGGACGACGCTTGAGGATAGATACGCCCGTATCAAAGTTTGATAAGACTATGTAAGTGGAGGACAGAGTCATGTTCGTAGCCCGTGTAAGTCACTAAAACTATGTATCAGAGTGATGTCGAGTTTGAGTGACATGGTCACCCCACATAGTCTTGCATGGTCTACTATGTATTAGAGTGATGTCGAGTTTGAGTCACATGATCACCCCACATAATCTTGTATGAGAACATGTGCATTTTAAAAATCTTGTCTTTTCAGATTTTGAAACTTTATCAAGATAAAAGTTGCATATATGATAGAAACACATGATGAAAGAACTTCAAAGCTCAAATAGTATTGTTCAACTACAATTTTATTGAAGTTTGATGTCAAGGATTGGCTAGGATTGATTATTTTGTGAGACATTCGTGAACGAGTTAGCTTAGAAACTTTATCACTTATATCTTGTTATTTGTTTTAGTGGATTTATGGTTGGTTTGTCTCTTAGTTTTTACCTTTATACTGTAGGGTTTTTTATGTTTAGTCTTGTGTGCAATTTATCTTTTAAGTCTTTTTTATTACTTACATAATTTGTTATTGGTTGAGCGATCATATTGATCTAATGGGTGTCATTGCTTGGAGTCCAATAACTGATATTAGAGTGTTAGGTATGCAGAGTAGCAATAGCTTTATGGTGAAGTTGACGGTAATCAACTACTCAATATGGAAACATATGACAAAAGATTTCCTATATTACGAGGATCTTTATGATCCATTTGATGTAGATAAAATCATTAAAGACGATTTCCAGTCTAAACCAGAGAAGATGACAGATAAACAGTGCAAAAAAATGAAGCGAAAAACTTTGGAAATTATTAGATAGTGGATTAATATCATTATATTTAACCACATATCCCAATAGACAAATCCTTTTAAGTTGTAGAAGAAATTGAAGAGTCTTTATGAGAAGAAGACTGCTCACAACAAGACCTCGCTAATTAAAAGACTTGTTAACTTGAATTTGAAAGTTGGTAAATCAGTGTCAGAGCATCTCAACAATTTTTAGGATATCATCAATAAGTTGACTATAATAAAGATCATCCTTAATGATGAGCTTTAAGTCTTCTTCCTTACCAAATAGTTGGGAAAATTTGGTTATGACTATCAACAACTCTGTTCCAGATGGTGTGCTTTTTTTGGATGTGATCAAAGAAAGCATATTTAATAAAGAGATTAGAGGAAAGAGATCGATATAAATAATGTATAGGCTCTTGTGTTAGATAATAGAGGAAAAAGAAATAGCGGAGATTCTAAAGGGGATAGTAAGTCTCTAAAAAAGACCAAGTTGAGAGATGGTAAGGAGAATAGAACGGGGCACTGATTTACCAAACTTGGTCATATAAAGAAGTTATGCGACAAGTGGAACAGATACCAGGAGAAGCAGGATAACTAGAAAGATGGAGAGGTTAATATCAATATAACATTCTCAAGCACATATATTGAGTTCACTACAAGAACTTAAGTAATTTTATTACTTAAGTAATTTATTATTGGTTGAGTGATCTTATTGGACTTGTGGGTGTTATTGCTTGGAGTCTAATAACTGGTATTAGTGTTAGGTATGCAGAGTAGAAATAGCTTTATGGTAAAGTTGATGTTAATAAACTACTCAATATGGAAACTTATGATAGAAGATTTCCTATATTACAAGGATCTTTATGATCCATTTAATGTAGCCAAAATCATTAAAGACAATTTCTAGTCTAAGCCAGAGAAGATGACAGATAAAAAGTGCAAAAAAATGAAGCAAAAGACTTTGGAAACTATTAGATAGTGGATTAATATCATTATAATTAACCACATATTCCAAGAGACAAATCCTTTTGAGTTGTAGAAGAAATTAAAGAGTCTTTATGAGAGGAAGACTGCTCACAACAAGACCTCGCTGATTAAAAGACTTGTTAACTTGAATTTGAAAGTTGGTAAATCAGTGTCAGAGCTTCTCAACGATTTTTAGGATATCATCAATAAGTTGATTACAATGAAGATCATCCTTAATGATGAGTTATAAGTCCTGTTCCTATTGAGTTCCTTACCAGATAGTTAAGAAAATTTGGCTATGACTATCAACAACTCTGTTCCAGATGGTGTGATTTTTTTGGATGTTATCAAAGAGAGCATGTTTAATAAAGAGATTAGAGGAAAGAGATCGATATAAATAATGTATAGGCTCTTATGTTAGATAATTGAGGAAAAAGAAATAGTAGAGCTTCAAAAGGGTATGGTAAGTTTCTAAAAAAGACCAAGTTGACAGATGGCAAGGAGCCCAGAACGTGTCATTACTTCACCAAATTAGGTCATATAAAGAAGTTCTGTTACAAGTAGAAGAGATACCAGAAGACGCAAGATAATTAGAAAGATGGAGAGGATAATATCACTATAACATCCTCAAGCACATATATTGAGTTCATTACTTAAGTAATTTGTTATTGGTTAAGTGATCTTATTGATCTTATGGGTGTTATTGCTTGGAGTCCAATAACTGGTATTAGTGTTGGGTATGCAGAGCAGCAATAACTTTATGGTAAACTTAACGTTATTCAACTACTTAATATGGAAGCTTATGCTAGAAGATTTCCTACATTACAAGGATCTTTATGATCCATTTGATGTAGACAAAATCATTAAAGACGATTTCCAGTCCAAGCCAGAGAAGCTGACATATAAAGAGTGCAAAAAATGAAGTGAAAGACTTTGGAAACTATTAATTAGTGGATTAATATCATTATATTTAACCACATAGCCCAAGAGACAAATCCTTTTGAGTTGTCAAAGAAAATGAAGAATCTTTATGAGAGGAAGACTGTTCACAATAAGACCTTGTTGATTAAAAAACTTGTTAACTTGAATTTGGAAGTTGGTAAATCAGTGTTAGAGCATCTCAACAATTTTTAGGATATCATCAAGAAGTTGACTACAATAAAGATCTTCCTTAATGATGAGCTATAAGTCTTGTTCCTATTGAGTTCCTTACTAGATAGTTAGGAAATTTTGGTTATGACTATCAACAACTCTGTTTTAGATGGTGTGATTTTTTTGGATGTGATCAAAGAGAGTATGTTTAATAAAGAGATTAGAGGAAAGAGATCGATATAAATAATGTATAGGCTCTTATGTTAGATAATTGAGGAAAAAGAAATAGTAGAGATTCTAAAGGGTGTGGTAAGTCTCTAAAAAAGACCAAGTTGAGAGATGGCAAGGAGCCCATAACGTGTCACTGCTTTACCAAACTGGTTCATATAAATAAGTTCTGTTACAAGTAGAAGAGATACCAGAAGAAGCACAATAACTAGAAACATGGAGAGGATAATATGACTATAACATCCTCAAGCACATATATTGAGTTCACTACAAGAACTTAAGTAATTTTATTACTTAAGTAATTTGTTATTGGTTAAGTGATCTTATTGATCTTATGGGTGTTAT
>JANSVA010000003.1:7160526-7176645 GCA_025504915.1 Erythroxylum reticulatum | reverse complement strand
TTTTTTTAATAAAATAGGTTATCTAGACTTATTTAACAATAATATTAGAATTAATAAATTTTTAATCTTTAATGCTTTTACAAAAATAAAATTAAATAAATACTTAATTTTTTTAATAAAATAGGTTATCTAGACTTATTTAACAATAATATTAGAATTAATAAATTTTTAATGCAATGACGACAAATATTCATTCATATTCTATAAAAATGAGACATGATTTTAATATTTTACTCTATTAAAAATTAATTTAACGACATATTTGTCAAACATTAGCAATTTTGAGTACTTTTGACGTATCAAACTAGACATAAAAAGTCTTGTGAAAGCTAAAAGTCGTGTGTGCTTTCACTGGGCCTCTCGTACCGTTATTAGTTATAGATAGAGTATGTGCAACCTGACGACTAGCACAATTTCTTCTTGATAATCCTTTCATGGCCCAACTGGAGGATGTGAAATTTTATTTGATCTTGTCGTGTTTTATTATATTAGATTTATAAGGGACCTGCAACTTTCAAACGTACTTGATTGCGAATACTGTCATACGATAAATTATGTAGTTTCAGTCTTGGCATCGAATTGGTGGGACGATAAAGAACAAGCCACTTTGTGGCCTTGTGCTGTTTCTATGAAGGATCATCATAGTGGAACGCGTGGATCCATCCCGAGTGTCTATGATTATAATGAGGTTTAACCGTAATTTTAAACCTTATTTATTGCAGTATAAAAGTTATTTTACTAGTCAGATAGAAGGACTGGAAACGGCTAATGTGAATTTGTTCTGACGGCAAAACGAGTTGCCATTGTTGACCCACTTTTAGTTTTTATAAAACAAAACACAACAGAGGCAATTCCTAACGTATCTCCTGTACTTCGGTCATCGATGGTGTCAACCCTAACTTTCTTTATTTATGGTCAATCCTAGAAATGCTTCGCAATGACCATTCTATATATATCCATTTAAGAGATGCTTCTTAATTCGCAGCTCCCTAGTTTCTGATCTCATTCCTATCCTGTGACCCTTCTTCTGTACTTTCCATATCCACTGAACTAACAGTGAAGCTTTATCACCAGGGTAGTCATGTCATCTTTATCAGCACGAACAGGAAGACACCGACAACGTTACGACGGTCAGTTCAGGCTTGTAGCAGGGTATGTCCGTTCCTTCATTAAATCCCACTTCTGCTTTCTTTTATTCATTTGAGTTACTGATTGCTAAACACAAAAGGATAGATGCTAACAATTGTCCAAATGATATAAACTTATTTTGTTATACAAACACAGACACGTGAATTTTAAAAAGGCGGAACCATAATTTAAAATTGTGGGTTGCAGATTATATTGCAGTTATAATGATAATTATGATAATTACGGATCGACAACACAAACATATTATAAAAACCAACCGTATAGCAGCACTCAATGCGATACGATGTCTTTAAAGAAACGTAGTTGCAGCTTTTACGGGAAACATCGACTACTTGGAGGATCAACTTTTCCAATTGAAAATTACATAGTAATTTTTGTTAAGGTATAAGTTCAAAACACTGAGATGTTTCAAAGTCAACTTGCATTTGTTGGGCTTTTTTACGTCATATAATTACACAAGTTTGAAGTTTTCGACTCTGATCTTCTTTCCATTGATAACAACGCAAATAATTTCTAGGCACTCTTTCCAAGATAGTTGGTTTGGAATGATATGTACATGTCGTACAAAAGAGCAAGTTAACTTGTGTCTTCGGCAGCTGACTTTTGGAAATCTAATTGGCATAATTCAATGGTTGACATTATGTAGTAGGAAATATTGGCCGATATGTCGTGCATTACCATGTTAATTCCTAATGAGAGTGATGCATTCAACTATCTATTATGAACTTCGATCTCATGTCTCTATCCGCATAATTCAATAGGATGCAATTCATTTTTAGTCAATTGATTAATTGGCACTCCGTCGGCAGTCCTATCCTGTAAATGAGAATTCTTAAACTCTGTTTAAGGTTGTCTAATATGCATAGTCCCTTATTAGGTCAAAATATGATAATTGATTGCGTAATCCCTTTTCCATTTTGTCCAAACAAAGAGGATTAATTAACTGAATTTTCTTTTATAATTTTATTTTATAAATGAAATTACTTGAATTTTTCTAAGACATTTTTATATAAAATTTTTATTTGACCAAATTGTAAAAAATTTGAAGCTTTGGAGCAACCAGTAAAATTACTTCTTTATGAACTTAAAGTTACATGTTTAACTCACAGAAACAACCTCTTTGTAAAAATATAAAGAAAAGACTGTGATTATTATGATTCTCTCAAGACCTCTGCAAAGTAGAGAGTCTTGCACACTAGATATGTTGACTTTTTGTCTACAAAGTAGAGAGTCTTGTACACTAAATATGTTGACTTTTTGTGAAAAAGTCTAAGACATATTTAAAGAAAAAGTGATCTATGCCTTATACTAAAAAAGAATAGCATATCTTATTCAAAATCTCAAGATATTGGAGTATATATCTTTTATTATACAATACACTTTTATGTCCCTTTTATTTAGGATTGCGAGATGATTCTTGTGCTCTTTCAACATTAAGTTGACCTAGTTGTGATGCTTATTGTTTGAATAAAACCGGTAGGTGTATTCCTTACAAGCTTGTGGTCGAGAAGGATAAATATTCCAATGCGGAGAAAGACATTATTGTTCTCATGATTTCAACTCCAAGTCGAGAAGGTCTTGTCTTCCCAAAGGTTTTAACTTTCTGCAAGCTATTTCTAATCCAAATTTCTGCCATCTTTATTCTCGTTCATATATAACCTAGCTCCTAACCTAGTAAGTAATGAAAAATGTTATAAGTAAGAATAACAGTATATTGTTGCCTCTGCATGTCTCCATTAATTTCGATGTCGATACGTAACATTATTAGGGTGGATGGGAGGACGATGAGACCGTTGATCAAGCAGCATGCCGTGAGGCCGTGGAGGAAGCTGGAGTTACAGGAATAATTGGTGTAGGTCATCTCTTTATTTGCCCTACGAATACTTTCTCATTTTTTTTCTCGATTCACAGACATTATCATGTGCGGAGAGATAGCAATCATGGCACAATTAGAACCGACTATGAAATATTCAATTGAGTTTTGTTTGATTGATGGAAAACCAAATTAATAACCTACTTATATTTCCATTATGCAGAGTCATCTATCTCATGATTATTACAAATTAATTAATTGGTAGACAAGACAAACCTGAATTAACGCATTTTTATCTCACAAATTAGAAAAATAATACTAATCTTGTATAAAAACGACTTTATATAATGTCTCATCCAAGTTGTTTCATAAATTTATATTTGTGATGAGTTTAATTTCTAAAACAAAATTTTAAAAAAATTGTGATTAAACTGTGTTGTAGTACTTCTCAATTAATCATTAGCCAAGGTAACTTTTAATTTTTACTTCCAATTCTTGTCAAGAGAACAAAAACCTACAGTTTGTCTTATATACATGTTTTTGAGATTACCAACATCAATTGGCAGCCATGTGTACGTTTACTCCCTCACTTTAATGGCATGTCTTGACATAATTGAACATACAAAGCTTATTATGTTCAACAATTTCTAGCACCTTGCTAGGTTAAGGTACTTGAAATTAATTGTAACTATATGATCATCTAATCAATTAATCAACAAGACTAAATTGCTTCCCACTTCTCAACAGGAACAATCTCTAGGAATATGGGAATTTCAAAGTAAGAGCAGCCAGAAAAACAAAAACTCCCATCAAGGAGGTTGTAGAGGCTATATGTTTCCACTGGAGGTAACTCAGGAGCTGGATCAATGGCCAGGACAGGACACTTACAACAGGAAATGGGTCAGCACCGCTCTTCCAATGCATATATAGTTTATATGTTTTATTATAAATTATCATCAGTAAAATTTAAGTAAAAATACCAAATAGAAATATAACAAAATCAATTATAAAATCATTCAATAACATTTATGCACCTTATTAAATTGTAAAACTACATTAAGAAATGACAGTTGTTTTTAAATATTGTAAATAATCCTTTATATTGATTTGAATTAAATTATAAATAATGTAAACATAATCGCTTATATGATACTTACATATAGGATTACAAAATAGCAATGGTGATCAAATTAATTAGTCATGAGTTTGAACCCCATTGTTAAGGTATTTTAATAGTCCTACACAATAATTATATTATATCCATTAAAAATATTAAATCTCTTTAAAAGATAAAAAATATAAATAAGAATTTTAATATCTTTATTTGATTTAATTATAAAATAAAAGAACAATTGATTATAATCCACAGAGAAAAAAATCTTGTTTATAAATATCAACAAGCTATAGCAGTTCCTCATACTACATTTCTTTATGTTATATTCTCTGAGATATATAGCTACAAATTCCTTTATAAACATATAATGCTGAGAAAATACTGATTAATGCAGCTAACCATTAAGGAGGCTTATAAAGTGTGCCGGTATGATTGGATGAAGGATGCTTTAAAGAAATTTGAAGCAACTATGTGAGACAAGGGCGAGGAGTGTGCATAGGGCAGACTTTGTTATCAACATGGATATCCTCTGAATATTGTAATATGACAATATGTATATATAACGTTCCATAAGTTATCTAAAATGTTAGTTTATGTCTATTAGTTGGTTGTAGTTTAATAACAATTAAAGAAATTCTTTATCTTATACATATTCAGATGTATCTAATAAACTTCATAAGATAAATATAATTGTAACTAATAAATTTACGATGAAATTATAATTATAATTATAATTATGATATTCATATTATATTTATATATTATCCCTAAATTGTTACTGTTCATTGTTTTTAGACATGACATTAATAGAACATAAAAAGACTAGCACATGTTATATTTCTTTCTTATGAAAAAAGTAATCGATCTCATAGACTAAAGTTTAGAGATACTTAAATAAATGTGTAGATATTTATCAGAGAATAAGTTCACTGAAATAGCCTTATATGATAATTTCATTTGAAACATTATTTATATGTCTATGGAAACTATCATTTTAATGATTGTATAGTAAATTTTTGACTTGAGATTTCTAAAGTCATCTTATATAAGAATTATTATATTTAAATACTACTTATGACATGTTTTATTCAAGAACGACTCAGTCGATAGTCATTGTATATATCATAAACTATATAGAGATAGTTGAGTGATTAATATATGATTCATCACCTTAAAATGATCAGGGAGAATTCTTGATTAGTATTTAATTCGGAAAATCCTTGGCCAAGGAGAAATGATACTTTAAAAATAGTTTTCAAATGTTATTAATTTAATCATTACTAATGATAAAGAATTAATATGATTTGACTCAAATAAAGTTGATATTAATTAAATGCTCAATGTCTAGTTGAACTACTGTGTGATGAAATGATTGAATTATAAGAAAAATTATGTACAAAAGGTTTGTCAAATCACTTTGATATTTCTAAATATTTGGGTAATCATGATGTATTGCTAGACGAACCAATTTTGATCTATGGATATAAATTGTTAAATTAAATAATTAACGATAAATTAAAGGAATTTAATTATCTAAACTTAATTATAATTGAGGGTTGTAATTTATATTTGTTATTAACATATTTGGGAACATAATCAATTACATACAAAGAACAGGTTAAAGAGAGAAAGTGTTTTAATCAAGTTGGGTATTGATTATAAAGTTTGAGAACTTTATGGTTAAATATGAGATATTTAATAAATAAGTATCAATATGCGATATTTGATCTTATTTGACAATTGGTATTTAATTATAATTATTAGTAATTTTAATTAGAGTTTATTAAAATTAAAATTTAATTTCTTTTAAATTACTATAATATCTATAACTTATTATAAATAGGTTTAAACTCTGAGGGAGCTAACACTCCTTACCTAACCCTCTCTACAATAGTTACAGAGTTCTCTCAATATGTTTTGTAAATACTATTAAAGGTTAGACACTTGTGCGGCTAAGATGGTTGAGATGAGCCAATTTCAAAAATGGTTTGAGGGAAACAAGAAAAAAAAAAGATCAAGCTTTAGAATAAAATACAAATTAAAATTCATACAATTAAAACAGAAAATTTTTGTTATTATTCTGTTATGCATGAAATCGAATCTTACCCTAATTTCTGAATAGTAATATTAGAGTAAAGTTAAATTATTTAGGGCATAAATATAAAATTTTCATATTCAATAATTTAGGTTTACAACGTTTGCATTAATTAAAATTGTTTGATTATCATTGCTCTTTAAGTTTGAAATTGAAATTGAAATTGTAATAATTTAATTAAAATTGTTTGATTATCATTGGTCTTCAAGTTTGAAATTGAAATTGAAATTGCAAATGTTGTAAACCTAAATTATTAAATCTGAAAATTTTATATTTATGCCCTGAAACAAATCTTGAATTCAATTTGGAATTGAAATTAATACATTAGATTTAAAAGCGAATTAGATTTGATTATGAAATTTGAAAATTTTAGATGAAATTTTAGAAACTAGAAAAATAGATCTAGATTTGATTAATTAAATATGAAACTATCATATTTGGGTTCCTAAAAAAACTCAAACCCAAAAATGACAGAACCTAGGTTTTTGTGATGATTTATTGAGTTGTGCGATTAAAAATCTTGAAGGTCTAATAAGGTTCAGGATAGATGATTGTCATAGATTTCATCCCTTTAGGTACAAGAATATGGGCCAATGTGCTCCACAGGGAGGAGAGCAAACAATGGATGAACTTCATGGCAATTGGGTTTCAATTCTAATAAGCACTCGATGGCTTTAATATTCTGTCAAAACAATTTTGTTAGTGGCAGTGAGCTACCGACAATAATGATACGGGCCAGTGACAAGAGGCATTACCAAGTAGCTGGAGAAGCAGAGAAGATGAAATATCTGTAATACGTAATGATACCTTAGTTATGGATTCGGGATCGAACGTGAAAGGAAATAAATAAATAAATGTGGAAAATACCAGATTTTGGTTTCATGACTTCAAAAGAGTTTTTCGAAGCCAAAACGAGTGCGAATCCACCACCATCTTCACAGGATCTGCTCACTGAGACTTGATCAACGTCTTTCTACAGTTTTCTCAAAATGTAAACTCTTTTAATAGGTCAGAGAATCCTTATACTTAGGAATAATATGAGCAATTACAGGAGACCTTAACTTTTACATATAGCATTCATATCGGATTTTTCCATCATAGGCCCAATATGGGTCCAATCTATACTGATCGGGATTTATTTTTCATCAGGACTTCGACCCATTGATCATTTATTGGACCACTTTATTATCTTTATTTGGATCAAATTACATAACTTAACTAATAAGTTATTGAAAAAAACTAAAAATGCAATTAAATATTGCCCAACTTTATGGAAAAAGTCAAAAATATCCGACATTCTCCCTTTTGGACAATACTTAATTGCGGTATTGACTCAAGTTTAAAATAGTTTTAAAAATTCGGTTAAGCTACGCTACTATATTAGTCGACTAAGTTTAAAAACAAAATATTTGATCTAAAGATAACAACAGTCCATCATTTTGTGCTGCAAGGCTTTCGATACCAAAAAGTATCAAATACATGTGTCATGTGTGACATAGATCTAATACAATCACATATATATAATACCTCACTAACATGAATGGGAAAATGGAGTGTGGCAAACTAAGATGATACCTGTATGATCTAAATTATATCATCTTCATCTATAGGTCTCGATTTCTCCAACTTTATGTTAAACCGCATATGCTAAACTGTAGTGGAGAAATCTTGTTTTCTCTCACGAAATGTTAAACAACATTAGAAAAATTGTTTCCTCTCACCAAATGCTAAACTGAATTAGAAAAAATCTTTATATTCTCCTACTGAATGCTAAAATGCATTAGAGAACCTTTATGGGAATGAAAAACTTGTATCCCCTATGTCATATCAAAATTACATAGGCTCAAGGTCAACCTGTATATATGCTCAATGACATTTAAATGCTTAAAATTGACACAAATCTTAAGACTTTCATACGTATTATGATAATGTACGATAACAAGTATTACTAAGGATAAACGATGATCATCTTTATTGATGAACTATCATACCGTCATAATACATCAAATGTACAAATGTAAAAATGTAAATGGAGCAAACATATTTATCTCCTAACTAACAATGTCTAAAGACTTCAAAAACACCCATACTGTATACTATTATTTCAAACACAAGTGGCGAGGTCCTTTAGTTAAAGGATTGGCTAATAGTTTTTCAGTCTTTAAATGCTCCTAACCTTAATGTCACCTTTTCGTATTAACTCTTTTATGGTCAAATAATTAACCTCCAAAGTTTAAGACCCTGTGATATTCAATGTTGTTATTAAACAACACAGCAACAAGATTATCACAGTACAATCGAATGGGTTTAGCCACTGAATCAACCACAGACAACTCAGAAATCAAGTTTATAAGCCAAACCATCTATCTAATAGCCCCATAGCATAAACTTTGTATGCATGGTTGAGGAAATCATTTGTGTCTACTTGACACTCTTTCACAATATTATACCATCTGTAAACATAAAAATATAACCTTAAGTAGACTTTCAATCATCTGGAAACATAGCTTAAATCTGAATCTGAGTTCCCTATGAGGTTTAGTCTGTTGACTTTGCTATATGTCAACATATAATCGTTGATTCCCTTTAGTATCTTAACACTTGCTTGCTGCATTCCCATGGTCTACACCTGGGTTAACCAGATATTGACCAAACAATCTTATAGTAAATGCAATGTCCTCCCTAGTACATAGCTGAGCATACATCAAGCTATCAACCGTACTAGTATATGAAACATTCCTCATAACCTCTCTTTTTACTTTATTCTTTAGATAATGTACCAAAGATTATCCCTCACTATGAGAGATAGATGCTACAACAGGTTCACAGTTAACCTCATTAAACATTTGTAACATATACTCAATGTATGCGTTTATGAGAGGCCTGATAAGTCTTGAGATCTGTCCCGGTAAATCTGAATACCTAAGACAAAAGATGTTATGCCAAAGCCCTTCATATTAAAGTTCTTGACTAAAAGTTGCTTAATCTCATGCAACATGGTCAAGTAATTTGACGTGAGCAATATATCATCCACGTGCAGTAATAAGAAGATAACTTTGTTCCCCCTGACCTTGTGATACAAGCATCTATTTTAATTTTATTTTCCATGAAGTTGAAAGAGGTCACAACCTCACCGAATGTAAGGTATCACTTTTGGGAGGTTTGATATAAACCATATATTGATCTGCTTAATGCGCAAATCATGTCAGTTCCATATGGATCCTGAAATCCTTCAAGTTGTACCATATAGATCTCTTCATAAAGGTCTTTATTCAGGAAAGTGATTTTGACAGCCATCTGATGTAACTTTATATCATCATGAGCTACAATTTCCATAATCACTTAAAATGTATCCTATGAGGATATAAGAAAAAAAGTAACATTAAAGTTAACCTTTCTCCCTGAGTGAACCATTAGGCAATTAAGCGAGCCCATAATCCGCTGAAATTTATCCTAAAATCCTTTAGGTCTTAAAACTTCATTTACAACTTACGAGTTTGCAATTTCTTGTAAATCAACTAGCTCCTAAACCTTGTTTTACTTCATGGATTACATCTCATTAGTCCTTGCCACCCACCACAAATCCACACTGGGTCTAGAAATAGCTTCTATAAAAGTAACTAGATTCATAACATGTCTAATATCATAGTCCTATTCACCTAATAGACTATGTAATCAAATGATATAATAGGTTATCTCACTCTGGTAGATCTACTTAACTGCATTAGATCTTGTACCTTAAGGAACCTCTATGTGTGCAAGTATGGGTTCATGTTCCTATATAGGCACGGTACAAAGACCTAGATCCACCGAATCTAACTGTATGAGTAGCGGGTACATGATAACTGTAAGATCCGCTCTGCTATCATCTGAAGGGTCAAAGGGCCCACCATCATCATAGACATCGTATTCTAGAAATTTAGTTGTTTGTGATTTCACTATTCTAGTCCCTCCTTCTCTACAGTAAGATTTGTAGATTTAAAGTGGTCGAGATATTTTACTATATACCTGGCAAACGAACCTTTTTAGGTCCTAAAACACCATATGTACCATGATATTCTCCTCCACGGTCAGATTTGATACACTAGATGGATTGTTCCAATTGGTTCTCAACCATCAGTCTTTAAGCAAGAACATATAACTGTAATGGGAATCATCATGCACAAATGTCATAATACATGTGGAATTACACAATGTAATTGTATAAGGTCTACCGACGTCCATATGTATTATACCCAACAAGTCAGAAGCACAAGTTGATCTCTTTATCCTTATTAGTCAACTTACCCTGCAACAGTCAACATATGTTCCTAGATCATCATAATCTAGAATTGAGACAATGTTTTCCTTAATTAATCTCTCAACCTTAGCTTTGAAAATGTGGCTTAAACTTTTATTCCACACCATGTATGACTTTTCATTCATCAGGGTCCTTCATTTCGAAACTTGTTTAGCAAGATACAAATAAGCATATATCTAATTTGGGATAAAAACACATTTTATACAAACCATATGATAAGGAAGTTGTACCATTATGTTTTGCATTAAACAATAATTGTACAATAAAAGCATTAAATACAAAACGTCAACATTCTTTGTCAAAAATTGATACAAAGATCACATAAAATGTGTCGTGTAAAAACCAAAATGAACCTTGCAACAAGGTTCAGTACATACATCCCTATAGATATTACTTCCGCTTCTTCATTGTTATCAACCATCAATTCCTCCTTCCCTTTATTTGGCTTTATCCTAAATATGAACCCCTACATCGTGGAAGCACCATGATAAGATGCTCCACCATATAGCCACCAAATACTTAATGCAACTATCACAAATTAGATTCATAAATTGATAAGCCAAGGAGTTAGCTGGTGGTCACAATCTTTCTTTCTAGGTCTCATATTGTTGACTTCTTTATGTCATGTAAACCTTTACTAGCACTAGATTGACCAGCGTCAGTATGTGGATAAGATTTTGACCTTCTACCTTTGATCTTAGTGGATTTCATCTTTGCCTTTCCTTTAGTTGCTTCGAGGGCTATAAGAGTAGCAAGCTTGAGTTTCTCCTCTTCAATAACGCAATGGGCAATCAAAGCATTAAAGTCCCATTCCTCATCCAACTAATAATACGTCATCACCAGATTACTAAACTCTGGAGGGGAGTGTATTCCTAGTTTGGTGAATTATAGAGACATCAGGAAGAGGAATGTTTAGCACCTTCAGTCCACTATGAAGATAGATCGTTCTTAATATGTACTCCATTACTCCCTCTTATCCCGTATACCTAATAGAGAATAATTCTTCATCAAGGCACTTATTTTAACATTAGGTGAGACTATGTACCTTTTGGAGACATTACCAAGAAATTCATTCGCTATAACTGTGTTCGGAAGTCCACTAAGTAGATGGTCAAGTATGGATCTCTTAATGTTCATAAGACATAATATGTTAAACCAATCTCAGACTTCATAGGCTACTTTATGAGTTCTCGAGCTCATGAATGTAGGTGGAGAGAGCTTATCCGTCTGTATGACCATATCAACCTCAATTATCTCCATAACATTTAATACATCCTCTGTCTACTTCTTTGTATTGAGCCAATCAGGGTAGTGACACTGATATTGTTGATTGAAAAGGTGACAACAAAATAACAATAATTAGATCAGTACAAATGTAGGATAATAGTGATACTCAAAGCCATTAAACAGTATGCAACTAGACCTCCATATAAAAGCAATTAGAGTCTAAACCATAAACCCTTATGACACTACCACCTGTGGGCGAATAGATCATTCAAGCAACAGGTTTCCTCTATCAAATGCCTTTATACACATCTCCAATTCTCATGTAAGGCCAATATCTGTAGGCAAAATAACCAAACATGAGAATAGAGACATCTACTAATGTGTAAGCAAAACAATTCAAAATACTAACCCGAAAGGCCATCGTGTTGACTACATCCTCATCAACACTCAAAAAGTCCACAAACACAAGGAATACATCTTTATGTCATCCTCACATTCTTTATAGGCATATGGTATGTGACAATGTAACATCAATAAATGCAAAAAACCTGAATGCATAGTCTCATTGTCACACACTTGTGCTGAAGACATTCTCTGAAAGCTTCATTTGAGACTTTCGTAAAGGAAAAATCTCAGTAGAGCAACTATCATGCATTACCGGACACTGAATCGACCACCTAAGACATGAGAACCTCATGTATCTCCCTTATGACAAGTTTGTTGAAAATTCACTCAAAAATGACTTTAGAATGTCTTAATTCCTTTTTCAAGCAACTATCACGCTATCTTGAACACTGAATATGAGACCCGAGACACAAAAACTAGAAATATCTCCCTTATATGATGTCTGAAGCATGAAAATTCACTCAAAATCAGATTCAAAACACCTTACTTCCTTTTTTGAAGTTAAACTTTAATTTATTACTATTGCAATAAATTCAGAAAAATAGAAAATTCACTTTATAAATTTCTTGGACCTAAAAACTGACCCAAAATACCCCAGGAATCCTTATGAAAAATCTAAAATTTTTGTGTTTTTATTTATTGTAAAAATTTAGTACAACTAGCGTCAACATGATGTCAGCGCGTGTCTAATACGCGCTTGCATCAAATGCGCGGGTGACACGTATGGCATGTGTCGCACACATGCAGCATGTCAATCACGCATTTAGTTATGATTGCGCCATGTGTCAAGCGCGTGTGAAACACGGGCCAAACCCACCACCTTGCGCCTGTTACTATTCACCAGTTAGACGTGTGTACCATACTTGCTCGACGATGAGGTGCTTCCTTGCCCAAAAAATGTGATTTTTGGGTCCGTTTTTCATACTCCCAAACTCGATTTCAACCATTTTCTCGAGGTTAAACACATGTATACTACTTTCATACAATGAAAAGCAAGAAAAAAAAATTAAGAAACAGAAGTTAACTCTCCGAAAATCTTATGGAAAAAAACCAAAAAATCTTCGTTATTAACCACCCGATCACATCACCACTTTGATACCATATGTACTATGTAACGATATCTTAGTTACATATCTCGGATTGAACGTGAAAGGGAAATAAACAAAAAAATGCAAAAAAATACCTAATTTTGGTTCCATAACTTTAAACAAACTTTCTGAAGCCAAAACAAGCGCGAATCCACCACCGTCTTCACAGGAACTGCTTACCGAGACGCGATCAACATCTTTCTATAATTTTCTCAAAACGTAAGCTCTCTTAACGGGTCAGAGAACCTTTATGCTTACGAATGATATGAGCAACTGTAGGAGACCTTAACCTTTATATATAGCATTCATATCGAGCTTCCCCATCACAAGCCCGATATGGGTCCGGTCTATACTAATCGGAATCTATTTTCTATACAAACTTTGACCCATTGATTTAGATCATTTATTAGGCCACTTTATTATCTTTATCTTTATCAAATTATGTAACTTAACCGATAAGTTATTGAAAAAACCAAAAAATGCAATTAAATGTTGCCTAACTTTATAGGAAAAGTAAAAAATATTCATCAATATTAGCTGGGCAGGTGACATATGCATAGGAGTGTTAAAGGTCACGACGCAAGCAGAAGCTAACTAGTGGGACTGCCCTCTGACAAAATCTAGTGGTAGTTGTAGAAGAAGTAACTGGCATTTGAACTTCTAGTGGCGATGGCAACAATAACCTTGGAAGTGGTGTTTATGGGTTTGTGAAGTTAAATGTCTTTTCATAAAGAAAAGGTATGATTGGTACAAAGGCTAAGCCTCTATTTGATTGGGCTTATAACAGTAGAAATTTTATTAGTAGAGCTTTTTTCTGTAGAGCTTTTCTGAGAAGAACTTTTCTAAGAAACTAGTTGACTGTTTAGCTATCATTTAAAAAAGAGTTTTTTTGAAAGAGCTTCATAAAGTAGATTGTTTGGCAACATAAAAATAAAAAATATTTTTAATTTTAACTATATTTTATTTTGTAGTAAAAATTATTTATGCATATAAATATTATTTAAAGTATATTAAACAATATGCAAAGCACAATATATTAATTATTATATAATTTTAAACCATATGAAACATAAATGAAATATATCTAATCAAATCTTTTATATGGATTATAACATAAGTAAAACTAATGTCAAAAATAAATATTAAAATATATTAAAAAGTCAAATAATATTATATAACTCCCAAAATAAACGTGCAAATAGATTTGTAGGTATTGTAGAAATTATGTGTAAAACATAAGGGCGAAAGAGTCTAAAAAATATGCTCATTAATTGATCTGAAAAATCTACTTAAAAAAAGTGCTTTTTTTAGAAGCTCCAAATTTGGGCTTCTAAAAAAACTGTATTTTAGCTACCAAAAAAGCCATAACTATTAAAGAAGAGCTTTTTTATTTTACAGCTAAATTGTCATTTTTCTTAAAAGTGGCTTTTGTGGTGAAAAAAGTGCTTATTGACCTTCCAAAAGCCCATACAAACAGGTACTAAAATACGTAAGAATGTCAGTAGGTCAAGTCGGGCAGGGTTAAGGGTGGCCTGTGACCTGACTGGTCGAGATGGGTTAGCCTGTGGTTCAGCCCGACTATGAATTGACCGACTCGTGGCCCGGCCCAACCATGAGCTGATTGACACGTGGCTCAGCCTATGGGCTGATAGGCCTAGACGGGTTGGGTTGTAAAATTATGTCATTTTTGAAAATTTTTAAATATATGTATATATATATATATATATGGTGGCTAGGGTTGTAAAAAGACATTATTTCTCAAGTAATAGCGGGGCTATGGGTTGAGTCGGTCGGCTCGTACTCGGCCTGACCTCGGCCAATGCCCCGATTGAGCCAACCACTTGTGGCCTATAGCCCAGTCAATAGGGGCCAAAATCAGGTCGACTGAGCTAGGTTAAAATTGACATCTTTAAAAATAAGGTTGTTTGGCAACTAAGATAATCTATGGTAGTGTTGGAACAAAGCTTGTTTAAGTACATGAATATACTTATTTTAGTATTTGAACAAGGCTTGTTTGGCTATTGGATTAAAATAATTCAACCCTTGTTTTGGAAAAGAGTATTCCAAGATATATTTGCAAACAAAATTTTAAAAAGTTTTAAATTTAAAAACAATTTCAAAATTATATTAATTATTTTTTAATTTGATCAAGATTAATAATTAAATTGATTCCTAAATAAAACCTAGAAAAGTTGTTTCTAACATTAAAATTAATTATATTTCAGTTTGATTGAATTAATTAATTAGATTCCTTAAAATTAAGAGAAGCATTTTTTAAGTAATTAACAAAGATATTTCATAATTAAATTTATTTATTTCAATTTTATGTTAATTATTTTTTAATTTGATCAAAATAAATAATTAAATTGATTCCTAAATAAAACCTAGAAAAGTTGTTTCTAAAATTAAAATTAATTATATTTTAATTAGATTGAAATTAATTAATTAGATTCTTTAAAATTAAGAGAAGCATTTCTTAAGTAATTAGGAAAGATATTTCATAATTAAATTTATTTATTTCAATTTGATTGAAATAAATTAAGTATATTATTTTATTTATAGAAATATTATTCTATTTATTTAGAAATTATTTCTTTATTTATGAATAATAATAATTTTCTTGATTTATTAGATATTTTTCTTAATTAAATTTTAAAAAATTTCATTTATTAATTGAGAAAATGAGGTTTCTTTATTATTTTACAAAAAAGTTTTAAATTTATTAAGAAAATAATTTTAATTGATTAAGTAACCAATCTCTAAATAAATAATGTAAAGGACTTTATTAATTAAATTAAAAGGTATTTAATTTAATTTTGAAAGTAGTTTCCATTAATATTAGAAAATAGTTTTCTAATTGAGGAAAAATAATAATTAGATTAGAAATATTAGGATTTAAAGCTGTAGCAAAGGAGTCGGTAATACTCT
>JANSVA010000003.1:7098500-7143986 GCA_025504915.1 Erythroxylum reticulatum | reverse complement strand
TATGTTGGCAATGATTATAAAATATAATTTTAATTCATAATTAAAATTAGATAAATTAAAACTCCTTTTAATTTATCGTTAATTCTTCAATTAAAAAATTTATAATCATATATCAAGATTGACATCTAGCAACGCATCATGACCACCCAAATATTTAGGAATGTCAAAATAGTTTTGACTAACCTTTCTGTGCATAATTTTTTGTATAATTCAATCATTTCATCATACATTGTTCTGATTAGACATGGAGTATGAAATTAACGTCTACTTTATTTTGAGTATAATCATATTAGCTCCTCGCCATTAGCTATCGATTCAATTAATGACATTTGTAAACTATTTACAAAGCAGCATTTCACCTTCGCCAAAGATTTCTTGAATTAATACTAATCGAGAACAAGAAACGTTCTTCCTAATTACTTTATTGTGATGAATCTTATCTTGATCATTCAACTATCTACATATAGTTCATGCTACATCCAATGACTACCGATTAAATGACCTGTGATTAAATAGATCATAAGTAGTATCAAAATATAGCAGTCCCGATACAAGATAACTTTGATGACCTCAAGTCAAAGGAAAACTTATACAATCATAATAATGAGAATTTCATAGATATACAAGTAATGTTTCAAATGGATTTCTCATATCGAGTCTGTTCAGTAAACTTATTCTCTAGCAAGCACCCACACATTTATTTAAGTATCTCTATACTTTAGCCTATGAGATGGACTACTTCTTTCGTAAGAAAAAATAAAACGTATGCTAGTATTTTTACATTCTATTAATGTCCAATCTTAATAGAATAATGACTAAGAAAATTTATGAATAATACATAAATGCAATATGAATCTCATAATTATAATCTCATTATAATTTTATTTGCAATGTACAATTATCTCATGGACTTTATCGTATACATCTAAACATTTACAAGATAAAGAGTGCATTTAAATAATTTGTCACTAAACTACAACCAAAGTGATTGGCTGTAGGGTATAAAACAACAATCTCTCCTTGTACTAAGTCAATCGTTTAAGTATATCATACCATATCACCATATGACGATTATTCTACTACTGGGGCAGTGCTTAATGAGAGAATTCTACAAGATTCTCTATAGATGGAACTTGATTAAATCTTACAACTCCTATTTTAATTATCATCATAATAGAACAATGACTAGGAACATTTAGAAATAATACATAAATGTAATATAAATCTCATAATTTTATTTTCAATATACAATGTATGGACTTTATCGTATACATCTAAACATGTATAAGATAAAGAATACCTTTAAATCATTTGTCACTAAACTACAACCAAAGTGATTGGTTGTAGGGCATAAAACAACAGGTTTGACACCCAACATCCTTGCTTTAAAGATAACATCTAACGCATATTTGCATTGACATAAGAAAATTCCTTCAAGACTATAAGCAACCTCGGTTCCTAAAAAATATTCAACACTCCAACATTATTTGGAAACACTCATTCAAATACTTCTTAAATTGCTAAATCCATCATTATCATTGTCAAATATAATTAAATCATCCACGTAGGACAAGAAATTTATCTAAAATTTACCCTTTTTCATGCTAAACAATAAATAATATGAACGAGACTAAACAAATATGTACCCCCTTAGAGCAATAACCAACTTGGTAAACCAACACTATGGTCTTTGTTTCAAACCATATAATGATTTTCTAAGGCGACAGACCATCCTTAATTGTTGTGGATGAAACTTTAAAGGCAACTTCATGTATACATCCTCTTTTAGAACACCATGAAAGAAGGCACTGTGAATGTCCATTTAATGAAACTCTTAATTTTTCGTAGCTGCCAATACTAGAAAAGTGCAAATAATTACAATCTTAACCACTGAAGCAAACGTCTCATTGTAGTTGATTTCTTCAACCTGGTTATTTCCCATAATCACTAGTCTTGTCCTGTGTCACTCAATCACTCTATCTGAATTATAATGTATCTTATACACCCGCTTGCTTCCAATAGCCTTTTTTTGGGTAGTAACTCCTCCATTGTCCACATATCATGTTCTTCAATGCTTGTGTATTTTTGCGCATAACATCTCTCCAACATTCATGCTTAACAACCTCAACAAAAGTACTAGGTTATGTTCCTGCAATTATAGCTGTCAAAAATTTTCAATATCATAAAGAATCTTTTTCATGTTTAAATAAACTGGAAAATTCCTTTTCTGAAAAAAAAGTAGAAACAATGTATTTATTTATGTATTAATTAGTTAATAATTAATTAATATTTTCATACTTTTATAAAGACTTTTATCTCATCTTCTCTTTTGATTTATTTAAAATTCATCTTTGATATGAGATATAACAATTTTCCCTCTTTAAATCTTTAATATCTTCAACATAACTCCATATGAAATTCAAAATCTCCTAATTAGAAATTTCTTAAGTTCACTCATTATTCATGATCCTACTTCCGTGCCACTCTCCACTTAATCCAACATTATATTAGCAAAAAATATTTTGAAATTGTTTATAACATCCCAAATCTAAATAATTTAAATTTAAATTTAAGAGAATTGTCAATAAAAATTAATTATTTAAGTTTTGATTATTAACTAACTTCTCTTGTAGAGTTCTATCTTACCTCTTCTTCTTCTTTTGTTAATATGATATGTCGTGAAATAGCACACTTTGTAAGGTAAATTCATATTCTGAGAAATTCGACCAGTAATTAATTGAAGTTATTGATTCTCATGCTCCAGGTGTTAAACATATGAAACGTACATACATGAGTACGTGCAAGTTACAAAAGAACCGATCTCTTTGAAGAAAAATATGAAAAAAATAAAGTGGGAGCATAGGTCTTTTCCCTCGATATAGTGTAGGTATATTGAGTCAGTCTTCTGGTACCAAATCTTAGTCAAATGATTCCATAAGAAATCTTATTGAGGATAATTTTATAAACTTTTTGTCCTCTATCTTTAAAAGAAAAAAGATAGGGGAAGCTAAAGCTAGTTTTGCTAATTTCCATACACCTCATACTACCTGGAAAGGTTAAGTATCACAAAGCTGCAGATGTTCTGTTCATATTCTTTCTACTTTCTTAATAGGTTAGTATATAGTAGTTGGGTTTTTTCGTCGTCCTCCACCTCTTCTTGATCGTAACACAAGTCATTTTGTGTCTTATCGGAATTTTTTCTGTTTGCATGCACATCGAGTAACTCCACGAAAGTTGAACGGGAAATAACAGTCTTTCGTTGGTCAAATACTATGGCAATGATCGATTTAAACGCTAATGCAACATTGTTAGACACAAAATTACATCGTGATGTTGACAAAGGCATACAAAACGATCCTCTTCCTATGAAGAACTTTGATGATTTATTTTAACATTCCAGATCAACCTAACTAATTGCTTCTTTATACTGGACATGCAAACGTGATAAATTCTGGTCTAACTTCACATCAAAAGATATCTTTTAAGGTGAGATTTATCATATATTTATAAACTATTTTATCATTCTTTACTTGTTCAATATAAGATTCTTGACACCCACTCCTCAACTCAGAGCAAGATTGGATATTTGATAGATATATTGAACAAAAGGTTACAATAAGCCAAGCACTGTCTCAAACTATTAAAACAAGTTTATGCTATAATATCATGATAAATTTGGGCCTATCTTTGAGAGGTTTGTCATATATTTATAAATTATTTTAACATTCTTTACTTGCTCAACGTGAAATTCTTGACAATGGGTTATATACTAAAGTAATGCACAAAATTGAGTTTATTAAAATAGGAAAATATAGAAGAAAAAAAGGCCTTAAAAATATGTAAAAAAAATTATAAAAGCTTAAGATATAATAGAAATAAGATAAGCATAATGTTTTTATATTTTGAATCCAATTTGAACAACTCTAACAAGTGATATAAATTAATTATATACAATAAACATAAATTTAAGAAGAAATTAAAAAAAGAATTAGATAACTGAAGTAAAAATAAAATGAAGTACAGAATTAGTCACTAAAATGAAATACAGAATTAGTCACAGTATTTTTTTAAGTATAAAAATTATTTTTTGTAATATTTAAGTTCTCAAGTTTGTATAAACAAAAGAATTGTCGTGAGTAGGAGCACATCTAATTTGTGTGCTTAATTAATTGCATTGTTTTATTTTACTTACTATGTAATTAGGAATTTGTATCCACTTTTCAATATATTAATCACTCGGCAAGATTCTCTGAAGTCTCATGTGACATGGTGACAATTAAATATTGACTCAAAGTCTACACATATCGACAGGAAGACAAAATCACAATGATTTATGAATGTTAGTAGCATTTACCTATCAAAACGTGCCCATCTGGTCATTTTCTCCTCAACCCAAATCCCAATGCAGTGGTCAAAACAACTTTCCCTCAAATTTGGGGCCAGTTCTGATATAAAAACTGCATGTCTATCCTCCAAGTCATCACACATTTTTGACCTATACTGACTTTGGCCACAACTACATGACAAGTGGGGTGATGAAGCTTAAAGTAAATTAGCATTCATGGTCAACAAGCACATCAAAAGTATCGAAACTTGGAACTTTAGATCACTTACTACCTATATCCAGCGTATAAATCCTATTATCAATATGGAATATAATAAGATTTTAAATTGTGAATTATAAATTATATTACTCGTGATTTTAATTAAGACAAGTCGTAGGAACAAACCCAAATGTAATTACAATATGTAACGTGCACAATTACAATTTCACTTTATAATGAAATGATGTTTATGTTTAGTTGAAACACAGCTCTTGAAAAATGAAATCTCTCGAAGTCAAAAAAATAGTAGACATATATGAAAATAACAGGACCACACGACACATGTATAAAGATGCACCCCAGAGACAAGTTATATATAGTTGAATGCATGCTCACGGGGGTATTAAAGGTGTTGTTTTGTATATTATGGGTATTTAAAGGTAGTAGGTTAGGTGTTTGTAGTGATTGTTTCGTTCGAAAAAGTGTGCCTACTGTGTTCATATCACATGCACCCCAACATGCCTTTCTTTCATCATGTTCATACATGGACGCTGGTCTCTGCTCATATACCAATGTGGAGGTACCAAAGAATGCCCCAAGCTCCACAAAAGTTGATGATAATAATTTGGAAAAGTCGCTTCCATTTGGAATTTAATCAAAAGCTGTAAGAAAGTAACCATTGGATGTGAAAAGCTGATGAATGGATTGTGGAACGTATCATTATATATCCAATTTTATCACAAATTGGATGCACATGGATGAGATAATTATCTATTCTTTTTGTGTTCTAACCTACATAAAATTAAAGCCTCCCATTGTGTTAATATAGGGTAACATGACCCTTTTAACGTGTGTAGTTCTTTCTAAATTTGTCTTAATGAACAAGTAAAGAGCATGTTAATATAAACGAAGAAATTAAGAGTCAACTATCTTTTATGAACATTTTAAAGGTAAGATTCATAATGTTCTAACCATAATTAATTTATTGTAATTACTATTTTATAATTTGTAATTAATGAAATTTTTTGGAGATTTAGTAATCAAATTTTCTAAAAATATGTGTGGAGATGAAAACAAAATAATAAATTAAGAAACAAAGCGACCTCATTGTAGCCGAATCATCAAGTCGAAGGGATCGTGGGAACGATAATTGGGCTCTAGAGGGTTCATGTATTGAGCAATCATGTAAAGGTCGGAGTATGGGAAGCTTTTTGGGTATGGATAAAGTTGTTCTAAAACATGCATGCTCATAATAATACTTATGATCTCGTTGGTACAATCTATCATTAGTCTCTGATTTCAGCAACACCTTACACCTCTCCTTCTCAGAAGGCTACATGTGATAGCTTTGAGTGGATCTCATTGATTGCTTTAGCCAATTTAATTTGATTAACAATCATAAGAGCAAATTAATGCCACATGATTGCTAGTAAGCTACGCTCATCATTACAAAGTAATATATTATCAAATGTAGTACCAATTCTATAACAATCATGATCCAATGAACTATATTCTTTTGTAGTTGTTTGAGTATTTAGGATAGAGAAGAGATTAAACAGCATCGAGTACAAGCGATTCTGTTATTTCTAAAACACAAGAAGATACGTTTAAGGGCAATGGGTATTATTCTTCATGAAATAAAACAACATAAATTAACTTCAAATTAAGCCATGTCTTACTCAGTAAATTAAAGAAAAATTAAATAAAACAAGAAAGCCAAGCTCCATTTTCACCCCATTAGCAATTCAGCATCATAACGAGTGATTTCCACGAACGTTCTAAATTGAGAAACGTACTTTTATCTTTATTAAGGAGTTCTCCTTGTGAAGGGAGGAGTTAAAAACAAATATGTAGAAGAAATGCTTTTACACACGTACCATGTGAAAAGACTTAGGATTACATATATGCCTGAGTGCCTCTCTTTCTCGAAAGTGGAAATATATATAAATGCAAAACTATGTGCCATGCGAAGACTACTAGTCTTCCCATTTTAATAATACCAGTCGTCTCCTCAATAATAGAAAGCAAATTGTGGGTGTATATATATATATAGATATATCATGACTTAACTAATTAAACGACCTTGATAGGATCAATGGTATATTAGATTAAGAAATTGATTAAAGGGGTAATTACAAAAGATTAAGAACGTTGTTGTACGGTGAAACAATCTTCAAAACCCCTATATAAACCCTACCATGCGAGGCCATATAATTATTTCTTTGTTCTTACGAAAAAAGAGGAAGTGTCTTTTCCCTCTATCCTCTGCCTCGCTTCCTTTGCCTTCTATCATCACAGCCTTAAACATGGATATTAACAACGTCAAGACCAACTCAGCTTCGCCATCAAAGACCAAAAGGAAGCAACAACAACTAAACCAATCACAGCAACAAGAGCAAGTACAAGAAGTCAGGTTCTTAGGAGTGAGGAGAAGGCCATGGGGCAGATATGCAGCAGAAATAAGAGACCCTTCGACGAAAGAGAGGCATTGGCTCGGCACTTTCGACACCGCCGAAGAGGCAGCTTTAGCCTACGACCGTGCTGCTCGCTCCATGCGAGGCTCCAAGGCTCGCACCAACTTTGTCTATTCTGATATGCCTCACGGCTCTTCCGTCACCTCCATTATCTCCCCCGACGAATCTTCCAAAATGGATGACCGTCATATCTCAACTCTCAATCCTCCTCATCCTCCTCAGAACGACGTCAACCAACAGTTGTTGTTCAACCTCCATGACCCCAACCTGCACCATAACTTCAGTGCTTATCCTTACGAGTATTGCTATTACAGCAATGAGAGCAACAACTCCGGGTTAGAGGTTGGAGTTGCTGGTGGGTTTGAACAGCCCGTAGCTGGTGGTGCACTTGAGAATGGAACTATTGGCCTTTACAAAGATGAAGTCGAACTGCCTCCTTTGCCTCCTGATGTATCCTCTTCGAGCTGTTATGGAATGGACGTTGGTTTTGGGTTTTGGAGTGAAGCTAATAATCATCAAGCTTTTGGTCTGTCGGGAGAGACCACAAACGGGGCTGAGACCATGTCATCTTTAAGCTTCGAATCTAGTGAGTTTAACCAGCATAGCACACTCTTTGGTGGGCTTGATGTGGGTCCAACATCTTCCTATTTCTTCTAGGTTTTTAGCTACCATTAAAGGTGGCACTATTACTAATATACTACTACTATGCATATTAAATAATCATCAAACAAGGTGTCGGTTTTCCAAATTAAGTGGTTGTGGGAGGACCATTTTGTAATTTCAGTTCGTTTTCCAGTCTCAACTATGTTTGGATGTTGGAGAAGAGTGTTGGATTTGTTATATAATACATAATCATATGCATTGCTCTTTCAAAATGTATAACAGTTGAGTGCATGGCTTTTACATGTATAACCAAAGCATCAATTCTCTTTTTTTCTTTGTGGTTCAAATTTGGAGACCAAACCCTTCTTATGACAACTTGAATGTGTGCCAATTAATGTATTTGGTTCTTAGGGATAATTTTGATCAATTTGGAAATTGAACACTCACAACAGTTATATGAAGATAATATCTCTGATCTAATTACATAATAACTATCATGTGATAGTGCTTATGATCAGTGATTTCAAATTTTTATGTCAAATGTTATGCCTTGCAATTGTAACCCGTTAACTAAGTATTCTTCTTATTCAAAATATAATAATTTTTTACTTTGAAAAACTATTTTTCTTAATTAGTTCAGATGTATTCTATCTTAGTGACTAATTGGATTGAATCTATTTAGTATACAATAACATCTAGTAGAAATTTCGTGAAGTGCAGAATTTGAGGAGATCTCATAATCTGTAATGTTAGCCCAATTAATAGAAAAAATTTTTCCAAATGAGTTGAATATGTTATAAATGATTGTATATTTTCAAAGATTTATTAATTATACCTACTAAAAAATGAGAACAGTAACTTTTTGATATTAGAAAGATCTTCTCTTAATACTCTTTCAAATTATAGTTAAATAATATAAAATGTGTTCATATTTATCTTTTATCATCAATATCACATGTTATGTTTACCCTTTAAACATTACATAAATAATTTGGACAAAAACATACGCTTGTACAAAAACTAATGTTGGAGTAACTATTTACCTCCACTCCCCAACTTTCCTTATAACTCTTCCTATTTTCTCGGAGCAGGGATTGAAGAGAGGCCAGTCCTCCATCGACCTAATTGGTAAAGAAGCATTCAAAGCCTTGCAACAAACTTGGAGACAATAAATAACAGATAATCGGAAATGTAGTTTTAATCAAACAAAATCCCCTCCTACAAGAAGTGAATGACTGCCATTTGCCTTCTCTCCCCATCATTTCCTAATGTTGAAATTCACCCAGGACTTGTTCTTTGCATGTATATATCCATGAAAATCGAGACCTCTTGTTCATATGCTCACATAAAATTAACACTACTTAACCCAGTGATTCCTTCTTTCTCAGTTCCCTTTTTTCGTGATTAATAAGGTCACATCCATTAATGGCGTTCAGGGCAACTGTAATTTCTTTCCTTGTGTTGATGTGTCTAAGCTTTCACGTGCATGACCTATGTACTAATATCAACAACTGAATGCCATTGCAGAGTAAACGGTGGACTTCGGCAATGCTCAGCCGATCTTTTGCATCAGCAACTGCTCCAAAGTTTGGACCAAGCATCGGTGCTACTCCCTCAAACCCTCGCCCTCACAACAAGTCTCACTCTTTACCTTAATGTAGTTATATCATCTCTTTGAGTTTTTTCCCTAATAAGTATTTACGACGCTCTTTACATGCACATGAAAGGTATTCAATAAGTGGAGAGTTTGCACCAGTGTATATAGTGGCGGGGTTTGTGACGGTAGCAGTGGGAATGGCACTGCACAGCATGAAGCAGCAGTTGATTCATTCGCCTTCAGTGAACCTAAGCAAGAGGAGAAGAGGAACAATGGCGGAGGTGGAGTTTCCTGATACAGTGGTTGCAAATTCTGACAAGTTCATAAACAAGTCATTCCTGAGGAAGGTTGCTCACATTCAGGATCCTTCTCAACGCACCCTTCAGGATCCTTCCCGCCCCAATCCGTTTACCAAGTTCGTTTTCTATCTATATCCTTCTCCACCTTCGTTCGTAATCTTAGTGTTAGCTATCATAGCATTCACCAATGAGTTAAGCAAGTCGGAGTTAGTGCATATAAAAAAAGTTTATTTGTCCGCTTATCTTGTAACATGAATGTTAATAATAAAATCAATAGCGCAAGATATACAGTTAGTGAAACCGATTGATAAAGTATATGTTCTTTCGCCTATCCCAAGGGGTAGAGAAGTGATATAAGGAGGCATTTTAACTCATAATCATTTATAGCGAGGTCCTGAGCTTGATTATCTTCAATGATTAAGTAACTTATCACTTTGCTTGTCACTTTCATTAGCTAAATGGCAATTTAAAAATAATAATTATAATTCCTACTTTATAATTTATATGTCCTTATATAAAAAGATAAATAAAGTATCAATGCACCTATTGTTCGTTGATCAAGATCTTGATAGAGCCTTCAAATGGTGGGACAATATTGATATAATCAATATACATTGATTTATTGGTTTATTCATTATAAGAAATGGAAATGGCGAGTGCGGATTAATGCTTTGCTGTGTTTGTAAACTTTGTGCAGGGATAGACAAGCAGAAACCCTTAAATCTATTGGGGTGAATCCACGCAGTAGTTGATTCCACAGCACAAAAGCCTGTTTCTTTCAGTTATAAGTGTTTGTTCTTGACTCCAGTGTAAATAAGGTTTCCTTACAAACGTTTTGTACTTGAACTAATTTTGGATTTGTTCTCATATCTTTTATATGTTATTAGGTTTGAGATTAAAGTATTATATGTATGAAACTTGATGACTCCATAAATTTTGATTCCTGTAAAGTAGCAGAAAAAATGTAATTGGATAATCACGAATGTTAATTTTAATAATACAACTACGTTATCAATTTGGATGTCCTTACAAATTTGGAATGGCCATTCAACACGTTGTGAAGAATCTTTAACTTTTGTTGGTTAAAACTTCTGTGAGTAAATTAAAGCAACATGCTTTATTAGCTATTAACTAGAAGTTTACAAAATTCTTAAAGTATTGTTAAAAAAATGCCTATATAAGTTTAATGATATAATGGATGAAAATATATTAGTGCATCGAATAAACAATTGCATCATATGGACAATACTAATACTTATAACCAAGTTTCAACAACAGCAACAACATTTAATATAAATTTCGCTGATACGTGAAGTCTAAAGAAGTCCAATAATACACAACTTTACCTCTAGTTAGTAAAGAAGTAGTTTTCAAATAACTCTGAGAGAGAGAGAGAGAGAGACTTATAGCCATGTTTCATATAAAGAAATCAAAAGAAAAAACATATCAATTAACACTCATCATGTTTGATATAATTACGTTAAATAAATGTTACAAAATTAAAAAAGAGTAAGAAAAAGAACATAAACATGAAAAAGAATATCTCAATTTTCATGTAAGTATTGGATTAATTTTTCTTATATTATTTGATGATAAAGAAGAAGTTTATGTAATAAAAAAAAGGTAAAAACAAAATTTACAACTCCTTTTCGAGATGATGAGTATTTAGAACCAAAAGAAAAGAGCTTAAATGATTATAATGTAATTTTTTAAGTATTTAGTAGAACAAACTTATATAAAGAGGAATAGAATTCAAATTAGTTAAAATGTGCAAGTCAAAGATTGTTAAATAATTAATTTAACATGTTGCTTGTTTGAAATGTAATCAATTTTATTGTCTAAATAATAAATTCATGATATAATTGTTTGAATTTCTATAAATATAATAATCTTTTCCTTTTAATGGATTTTGAATTCAAATTATTATATGAAGGCCTGACCTTGGGCAAGGGTAGGTAAGGCACCTGCCCGAGGCCTATTTTCATGAAGAATAAAATAAGACTCACTTTTAACTTTTAAAAAAATAAAATGAGATAAAATAAGTCCACTATTGACTCTTATAAAGAACAAAATGAGGCAAAATAGAGTTCATTATTAACCATCATAAAGAAAAAAATGATAGTTAAGAATAAAGTCGTATTCTCTTTTTAAAAAGACAAAATCAATATATATGGGCACGCGGTCGGATTCGTGAACGTTTAGATTGAACCATGAGCAGTGTATATTTTGTTGAGAGTTTCCCCTCCACCACTGTGCTCCACCTCCCACGGGTGGGTTCAGATCACTGTCCAATCCCCACTCGCAATTGGCGAAACACAGTACAATATCATTCCAAAAGGAGGTTTCAGTTTCTGGCTCCCTGGCTGCTAGACAAGACTTTTCTACCCTTGAAGTGTGTTGCTTGGCCTATCACTGGTGACTATCCCCCGAACATACAATCTTTTGTTGGCGAAGCGATCAAGTGGAATGTAGATATTTTGGAAATATCTTTAAACGGAAGCACATTCTATTCCAGAGATTGAATGGCATTCAACGCGCTTTAGAGCGACACATGACTTTGGCCCTGACTCAGCTGAAGGTGGAGTTGAAACGGGAGTTGGATCTTGTCTTGGCACAGGAGCAGGTTTATTGGCAACAAAGAGCTCAAATAGACTGGCTTTTCTACAGTGATCGCAATATGACTTATTTTCATCATATTGTAATTCAGAAACGTCGTACTCATCACCTGGAGTTCCTTAAGGATATGTTGGGTGTGGGTCTCCAAGGTCAAGCAATATGCAAACATATTGTTGAGTACTTTACTAATCTATTCACTTAGTCTACAACTGAAGCAATTCACATCGGCAGGGACAGTCAGTTTTCTACTCTCGACGTCCCGGTATTGGCGAGCATAGGGGGCATGATTTTTGCAAAAGAAATCAAAACGACTATCTTCAATATGAAACCAATAACAGCTCCCGATCTGGATGGTATCAATCTCATTTTCTTCCAAAAATACTGGAGCGTGGTTGGCTCCTCTATCTATGACTATGTGTGGG
Source organism: Erythroxylum reticulatum (assembly GCA_025504915.1). Taxonomy (NCBI): domain Eukaryota; kingdom Viridiplantae; phylum Streptophyta; class Magnoliopsida; order Malpighiales; family Erythroxylaceae; genus Erythroxylum; species Erythroxylum reticulatum. The sequence goes on along the minus strand of JANSVA010000003.1, from coordinate 7,131,431 downwards.
AGATCTTCAGAACACGTACCATATCGTCAAACCTGAATGATACTTTCCTGGTGCTCATCCCGAAGAAGGAGTTCACCGATTCCCTCCCGTTGCATCGCCCTATCAACCTTTGTAATGTTATGTATAAGACCATTTTCAAGGTGATAGTCAATCGGCTCAAAAGCACACTTTCATCCATTATAGGGCCTGCGCAAATGAGCTTTGTCCCAGGCCGCCAAATTACTTACAATATTATCCGTGCACAAGAATTTTTTCATTCTATGTGGCATCAAATTGAGTGAAAGGGGTATATGGTGATCAAAGTAGATCTTGAAAAAGCTTACGACATGATCTCTTAGTTTTTTTACATGATGCTTTAATAAAAGTGAGACTTCCTGAGGACTTAATGAAATAGATTATGGATTGTGTGACTTCGGTGCTTCTGAGAATCCTAATGAATGACCAAAGGTCTTCGACAAGGTGACCCTCTCTCCCCATATCTTTTTGTTTTATGTATCGAGCGATTAACGCATGATATCACTCGGGTAGTGGCTCAAGAGAGGTGAGTTCCCTTTTGATTTAATCGGACTAGCCCGCCCCTCTCATATTTGCTTTTTGTGGATGATCTGTTACTGTTGACTGAAGCCTCAAAGGTGTAAGTATGGGTGGTCAAACAGGTGGTGGCAAAATTCTGCACTCAATCAGGGCAACGCATCAACAATGCTAAAACTGTCTTTTTTTTTTCTCACATCATGTTAACAAACAAACTCAAGTAATGCTATCTCACAGACTCAATTTTTAGGTCACCGAGGATTTGGACCGGTATTTGGCATGCCAATTTTACATGGACGGATCACCATGCACACGTATGCAGGGCTCCTAGTGCGTGTGACTAAACAGCTCTCGAGGTGGACTGCTTCGAGCCTTTCGTTGGCAGGGTGTGTCACACTAGCCAGGACAGTGTTATAGAGCCTTCCTTTCTTTGTCATACAAATGACCAAGTTGTTGTATTACATTTGTGACAAGATAAAGCAACACGTTAGACTATTCATTCGGTGTTCTTGTAATAATAAGCATAAAATAAGCTTGGTAGTTTGGGAGGAGATTTGCCGCCGTAGAGAAAATGGGGGATTAGGTATCAGAAACCTTTGAGTGATGAATGTCGTGTTTCTAATGAAGGCTGGATTGCAGCTAATTCAATTCCCAGAGAAGCTTTGGGTCAAATATAGGGTGCCGAACCCAATCCCGCCTTCAATATAGAAAAAAAGGCTCATCTTTTTAGAGAGCGATCAGCTCATTATGAGGCAACCTTTATGATGGATTAGCCTGGACCATCGGGAATGGGCATCGTGTTTAATTCTGGACCGACAGATGGCCTTTAACTGAGAAACCCTTGGCAGACTATAACCAAGGCGCTAATTCAGAATCCAACTTGAGTGCCTCTGTCACTGCTTTTGATATTCCTGATGGAGTTAGGATTGGCAGCAGTTTGCAAAGCGACTTCCTACCGGTATTCTTATGAAGCTATTTGCTAGTCCTAGGTTGCGATGTGGGGCAGGCGATGACGAATTCTATTGGTGACATTGCGTCACTAACTTATTCTCTACTAATTCAACTTAAGTCATCTTAATGGAGGATGAAACACATACTAGGACTAATTTTTGGACGTGGGAAGAGGAAGGACCCAGAGAGAATTAAAATTTTTCTTTGGTTGATCTCGAAAGATTGGCTCCTAACCAGATCGGAACTAGTTAGACGGCATGTAATTCAGGATTCTCAATGCCCAAGATGTGAGGAGTCTGCAAAAACGTTACTCCATGTCCTCCGGGATTGTAGTTGGGCCTGACAGTGTGGAATCAATTGGTGCCAACGCCTTTCTAGTTCAACTTTTTTTCTCTGGCTCTCTCCGTTTGGCTCAAGGTAAATTTAACTTAGTTTAGGGTTTGGATGGGAATGGGAAATGTACTACTTGTTTTGGAGTTGCTGCATAGAGCTTATGGCAATGGTGAAACATGCAGATTTTCCAACAACAGGATCTGAATCCGATGATATAATTGAAAGAAATCTAACACAGAATTTATGAAATTAATATGGTCCATAAAAGATACTTGAGTAGTCAACCTAGTATGGGTAAAAGAGACTTTGGCAACCTCTGGTGTATGGTTGTGCGAAATTGAATGTTAATGGGGTAGTTAATCCACACACTGGCCATTCTTTTGTGAGGGATTGTTATGTGATCATAATGGAGTTTGGCTCAAGGGATTCTCTCTGAATCTGAGTAGAGGATCTGCTTTAAAAACTGAATATTTGGGAATTTCGCATGGCTTGTTTTTTGCCTGGAATCAAGGTATAAGATCTGTCGTGGTGGAGACTGATTGTGAGATGGCCATATCTCAACTCATGGGAACGTCAATAACGAACATGGGTAGTTATTGACATCCATCAAGGGCCTCCTTTATCGAGACTGGCATGTCCATATATAGTCAGTGCCTAAGAAGGCTAAAGGGTGTGTGAATTTTCTAGCAAAGTATGGTCGTTTCCTTATGCTGGGAGTGCAAACTTTGGTTGTTCCTCCACTGGAGTTAGGGGAGCTTTTGATGTCAAAGACTACATTTCTTTCATCGGTGACTAAGAATTAAGTTGTTGTACCTCTGCCTTAAAAAAAGAAATAAAAATAAAAACTACTTTGTAGTTTTTCATAAATTTTTAAATACAGGAAGAAATAAAAATTAAAAGTAAAAAAATCAAAAACTCAAATAAATAAAATTTTAAATCAAATTTGAGCATAAAAACCAAAAACTGAATAAATAAATGAAAACAAAGATGCCTTCACTAATTAACATTCGTTTAACTTTTTACCAACAACAATAGATTCATTAAATTTGAATTGCTTTACTAGCAAAAACAAGTAGTATATATGACTTTTTTCAAAAATTGATAGGGACATGTATAATTTATCTTGCGGGATTGAAGGATTCCAATTGCTCCCAACTTTCAGCTGTTCACGCAATCGCTGTTTAGAAGAACTTAACAAACCAAAATATGATAATAGCCAATAACAACTACAATTAATAACTGATGATGACGATTGGCCTAAAATAATAGTGAAAAAGTAACAATAACCAATATTAGAAATGGTGATAATTGATGATGACGATAGGCTGTAGTTTACAATAATGCAAGCCACCAAAAAAGTCAAAGTTGACTTTAATTGGATAATTGCAATATAAAAAAAAGACCGACTTTCCAAACGGGGAAAATAATTAAAATTACAAAATAATACAAATACCTGACACGTCTCCTGCGCATGAAGAGTTGAAAAGTGAACATTTCATGTACAATATTATAAGAAGAAGAAGAAGAAAAGTGAGTGTACATGTACAAATGACCAACAAGTACAATTAGTGCTGACTTTTCAAGCGTGTGATGTAGATGGATAGGCATATAAACAACCACGGTGGTTTAACTCAAAAGTCTCACTCGAAGAAGAGATGAACATGGCAACAGAGAAGGTGGTAGCAGTGGTGGAAGAGAGCAACGAGCTCGATGGTCCAAACCCACCATGGCCAAACCTTGGTCGTATAGACTCGCTGAACTTGGAGGCTGGGAGAGTTTCTACACCTCATGGACATCACCCCTTCAATAAGGTCTTTGTTTCTTCATTTATGAGTTATTAATGTTGTCCTTGGTAATTTACTGAAACGTGTGAAAGTAGTGCAGTCTGGGTGGAAGATGACTCTGAGCTTGGCATTTCAGAGCTTAGGAGTTGTGTATGGGGACATTGGGACTTCTCCACTCTATGTCTTCTCAAGTGTTTTCTCCGACGGAAGTATTGACAACAAAGACGACATTCTTGGTGTCTTGTGTCTTATTATCTATACCATACTCTTACTCGCCTTCTTCAAGTATGTGTTCATTGTTCTGTGGGCCAACGACAACGGTGATGGTGAGTACATATGAAATTTACTTTACTTTGCAAAATTTTTTTCACAATGATTGATCAAGTTTGTGTGCATTAATTAGGTGGAACATTTGCTCTGTATTCGTTGCTATGCCGATATGCCAAGGTGAGCTTGATTCCTAATGAGCAACCAGAAGACAGACAACTATCCAACTACAACCTTAAGACCCCATCAAATCAATTGAGACGCGGAGAGAAAATTAAAGAGCTTATGGAGAAGAGTAAGAAAATCAAAGTCATTCTTTTCCTAGTTACCATCCTTGGAACTTCCATGGTTATTGGAGATGGGGTTCTCACTCCATCCATTTCAGGTTTGTTAATCAATTCCTGTTGAATTATGTTTGATTTCAGTTCAGAGATATTGTTCCATTGTTAAACACAGTTCTTTTTTTTTAACAGTTCTCTCAGCAGTCAGCGGAATCACTTCTCTTGGAAAAAGTATCTTTTTCATACCTTGCTATTTACTCTGATACTTTGTGCATTTCTCTGCACATTAAGGTTTAGATAATTTTCAATTAGTTTTTGGAATATGTATTAATATTATGGTAATGTGATCAACTGTGCAGATGCTGTTCTCGGAATATCCATCGCAGTTTTGGTTATTCTTTTCTCGGTTCAACGATTCGGTACAGATAAAGTTGGCTTCTCATTCGCTCCAATCATCTGCTTATGGTTTTCTTTAATCAGCGGTATTGGTCTCTACAACTTGTTCAAGTATGATCTAGGTGTGTTACGTGCATTCTACCCAAAATATGCTGTAGACTACTTCGTAAGAAATGGCAAGCAAGCATGGATTTCCCTTGGTGGGGTTATTCTGTGCATTACAGGTGAGTCATAGCGTTATTGCCTGGAACAGAAATATAGTTGCGTCTGAAATTACTAACTGGTTTGGTTTTAATAGGTACGGAAGCTATGTTCGCTGATGTTGGACACTTCAATGTCAGAGCAATCCAAGTGAGATGATATCATATATAACCACTTCATTTCATGCATTGGTTTCCATTTTTTTCCAGGTAAATACGTGGGGTCTTAACTAATTTCCCCTTCTTCAAATGGCAGATAAGTTTCTCTGGAATCGTGATGCCAGCAATACTAGCTGCATATGCTGGCCAAGCGGCGTACCTTACGAAATTTCCAAATGACGTCTCAAAAGTTTTTTACAATTCCATACCAGGTAATTACGTAAGATTCTCATGTTTTGTGTCACTGGTAGATGATCTTATGTTAATCAATTTGAAACAACAGTAACTGATAATTTCTCTTTGTAGATCCGCTATATTGGCCAAGTTTTGTTGTGGCTGTAGCTGCAGCGATTATTGCAAGTCAAGCTATGATATCAGGAACATTTGCAATCATCTCTCAATCCCAGAATCTGGGATGTTTTCCAAGGGTCAAGGTTGTTCACACTTCTACAAAGTATGAAGGTCAAGTTTATATACCCGAGATCAACTACACGCTCATGATTGCTTGTGTAATAGTATGTTTGGTTTTCAAGTCCACTGAGAACATCGGCCATGCCTATGGTAAACCTCATTACTCCTCAGCTTCTTTCTCTTATTTTACGATGCCTATGGTAAACCTCATTAGTCCTCAGCTTCTTTCTCTTCTACGTTATAAACTCAAAGCTAAAGAATAACAAACATTGTTCGGGATGCAGGAATTGCCGTGGTTGCTGTGATGGTGATCACAACTTGCATGGTGGCTCTCATCATGCTTGTTATATGGAATACATGGATAGGCTGGATAGCGCTCTTCTTCGTCATATTTGTTTCCATAGAAGGCGTGTATCTATCAGCTGTTCTCTACAAATTCAAGCAAGGTGGCTATCTTCCATTAGTTTTCTCATGTGTGCTAATGACCATTATGGCAACATGGCTTTATGCTCACCACAAGAGGTACATCTATGAGCTTAACAACAAGGTATCTACTGAAGCAGTTAAAGCATTGGCCACAAACCCGAATATAAGCAGACTTCCAGGAATAGGACTTTTCTGCTCTGAGCTGGTACAGGGAATTCCTCCTATATTCTCACACTTCATTGACAATATACCTTGTATCCATTCAGTTCTAGTTTTTGTTTCGATCAAATCCATTCCAATAAGCAAAGTGGCACCTGAGGAACGATTCCTGTTCAGACAAGTGGAGCCAAGAGACGACAGGATTTTCCGATGTGTTGTGAGATTCGGATATAAAGAGTACATTGAGGATCTCCAAGAGTTCGAGCACAACTTGGTAGAACAACTAAAGGAATTCATTCGCCACCAACACTTCATTCTTGAAGGAGGAAACCTGGAGTTAGCGGCAGAAACTGAGAGCCTACCACAATCCACACAACTGGTGAAAGATGGAAAAGTAAGAGGATCAGCAGTCCACGTAGAGGAAACATTACAGCAGCCTATGACACCTCGTATTTCATCAGGCTCTATTCGGTCAATAAAAGGGATCAAGTCATCGAGAAGTTCATCAAATGGGATAACGGTAAGCCCTCTAATGCATGGAGGTGCTGAAGGAGAGATTCAGTTTATAGAGAAAGCAAAAGACAAAGGGGTTGTTTATCTGGTGGGAGAAGCTGATGTAGTGGCACAGCCAGAATCATCAGTATTCAAGAAGTTCATCGTTGACTATGCATATGATTTCCTGAGGAAAAATGTGAGCACAGGCAAAATTTTCATGGAAATTCCACGATCTAAACTCCTCAGAGTTGGGATGACATATGAGATTTGATGTCTAGTAAGGCAGGCGTATAGCATAGTGCAAATAATTATAAAAAGGGGAAAAGATGTCTAAATAAAAGAAAGTGAAGAAAAGATTACCAAGTTGGAGCACATCTTGTAAATTTAGTTCAGTTTCTCTGCTTTGATGATTGATAAGGCATTTTGCCAAAGTCATGTATATCTACTTTAAAACTTAATAATATAATTTTATGTAAGTAATTTAGAAACAATCTCTCTATTCCTTACAAGTAAGGTTACTTTCAAGCAAGATTCATACTGGATGTGGATGCTGAGGTTATATTATACTATAAGAAAAATGTATATGAATATTACTCTTCAAAATTGCTTATTGATCTCTAATGTACCAAAAGTGAGTTTGTTAATATTGATACCAAAAGTGAGTTTGTTAATATTGATATTGCTTTGACTTTTTCTTCCATTGAATGTAACTTTAAGAAACGAGTCAACACTTTATATACATTCAGTGCCAAAAATTAAATATGACATTAAAATCCATTTGATAGCACTTAAAATAGTAAATTTTATTTTAAATATAAAATGATTCTACATTTTATGATACTATGCAAAGTAAAAAAAGTTCAATTGAAATTTTTAATTTATTGTAAATATGGAGATTTATTTCATTAACTCTTGTTTTCAGTTTCATTGATAGAGAATCGTATAGCTAGGCTGATCGAAATTTTTAATAAAATAAATCAATTGTTATGCTAAAAATTAATGATTAAAAATAAGATATAAAAAATCAACTAACGGAAAATTTTATTATTGTCGAGTTTAATTTATTAATATTTATATATCTATGACAATAAAATTAAAGACAAGGGTAGACAGTCAAACATATTTACAATAAATTAAAATTTTATGATATTTAACTAATATATTTACATAATCTTATAAAATTGAATAAGATTTATAGGACTTAAAATATAATTTATGTGAAACATTTCATTATGCATTATTTGAGTAAAAAATGTCGGTCATGAGTTTAGTGAATCAAAATAAGTGATCCGCAAATTACTATCTCAATCTAAACTAATTATTTAATTAGTTGGAATTTTATAAATAAAAAAAACATTTGTGACAATCAGAATTACTTGGGCCAATGCGAGTCCATAATAGTTCAAGAAATCCAGAACCGTTATAGCCCGTTGAGGCCATAGAAATCAAGCTATGAAGTTATAATTAAAAAAATTACACCTTGACGTAATAATAATGCATTATTATTTGGGTTTTGCCTATCTTAGTCATAGTTGCAAAGTTGGTTCAGATTAGGTATTTTTAATATATCAATTTATAAGTTAAGCTTAAGTTTAGACTCAGACTTATTTAAGACTTAATTTTTTAAATAAAATAACCAGACGTAATTAAAAAAGGTGTTATTTTATATTTTTATTTTTTAACGGGATTGACTAATACATCGGCTCCAATTTCTATCCATTCCTACTTTCTTTGTTAAGTTGCAATTATTGAGTGTTTTTTCCCCGAAAAGAGCACTTAAAATAAAGTAATTTTCTCATTTTCATTTATTAAAAATATAATTGTTTGAGAATTCTGTTTTGAACTACCAAGTATCTAATAATATAATTATAAGCTATTAAATAGTAAAATAAAGAAAAGGAACCTTAAAGCAGTCTTCAGGTTATAAAGAAATCCGACAATATTATTTATGTGGAACATATTTGGAGAATCACTAACCAACACCAATTCATTAAATTGTTTGATCTCAATTCTGAAGGTGAAACATATGATTTTATTTGAACTTGAACGTGTCAAATCTTTGTTTTCTTCAAAAGCAACTTGTTAATAGTCGAAATTATACAACTGATTCTAACAATTAAATGTAATGATTAAAAAATTCAATCAATTCAACTTGTTTAAATTTTGAACAGTCCAATTTATTGATTTAGTTTTTAACTTTTGTTTTTAAAAATCAATCAATTTATTAATTAATCATCAATTTTTATTAATTATTAAATTATTCTAAATTTAAAAAAATCGATAACAATATCTTTTTTAATTAAGCTTCAAATTCTTTGATAAATACAATCTCTTTCAATCATATTTCAAATTCTTTAATTTTGTTTAATCTTTAGCTGACGTTCTAATACCAATTGAACCTTTTAAATATTAAACTTCTTATCTTAACGGTTTAACTTCTCGTTTGGTTTTTAAAAAATTAAAAAATCATATAAAAATCTGAGTTAGATACAAAATAACATTGTCAATAGAAATCTAACTGTGAAACAGGAAAGTTTAGAAAGACGAGCAACCAAGATGATTTGGTTAATGATACCGAGTGATGTTTTTGTATACTATAAAGTAATTAACAAGTATCTTGGGATGATTACCGTATGAATAAAAATATTAAATCGTTAGTAATAACATCATTTAGCAAACAATTAGCGCTATGAAATGCAAAATGATATGTAAATATATATATGAACTGCAATAACTAGAGCGCTTAATTATCATTAAACAATTTGTAGAACTATCAAAACTTGAGTTCATAGACTCAATTAATTTTTAATTAATTGATTTATTTATTTTATTTGTCAAGTTGATTTATAGAGATTCTACTGTATATAATACAGTGTATAATAATACGAATACAGTATGTAAAGTGCTCCTTCGGGTGCAAGTGGAATGAGTCCAACTGGAGTACGACGTGTATTTACAGTAGAGTACGTTTAGATAAACGACATAAAAGAGTAGTCAACGTCCCCATCTCAGATATTTTAATCTAATGAAGTTATTGATTTATGGATAAATCATTGTCTGCTGTATCTGAGATCAAAAGAGTTTGATTCTAATGTATATCATTGCCAAAAAATTCATAGATTCTTAGTTACTAGAGCTGCAATTACACAACTTCCATAACCAACAGAGATCGAAGCAAGAAAATACAAGAGGGTCATCACCATTTTTTAAGTAAAAACGCCAGTAAGCTTACGGATCATTAATGGTTCCAAATAATGAGCTCATCGATGTCCTCACGAAGTGTTTTTCAGAAGCTGAAACCATATTGCTAATTGCACTAACAAAGCACAGTGAGATAAACGTAAGGTAATTTGGATAATTCCCGAAATCGGAGTTCCTTTTTATCAGGAGTAAATATTCATTGATATATATATATATATCAGGTAACATCGTTCAGAATATGTCAGGTCCAAAGCTTCCCAAGATTGTTAATCAACTTGACAGCATGCATGGTTAGTATTTCTATAAACCAAGTTGTGCCCATTAATCTTGGTCAACTCCAACCTAAATGCGACGAAATAGAAGATCAGGTGCGTGGAAGGGAGACCTCAGGAGTTTTGTGTCTACATAGCACTGATGCAGAATTTATTTTCTGTTCTACTACTTGTATCAAAAGTTGATTTTTGGTTTTGTTTCGAGTTCGTCAGGGGAAAATGGTAGCTTAAGTCCAAACTATGCCAATCAAAATAATGTCCAAACAATTATGAGAAGAAATACAAAGCTGTAGGTTGATCACCAGGATCAAGTGTCAATACACAAACTCAAGCTGATAAACAAATTCCAAAGATTCAAGAATGGAAATCAAATTTTTTTTTTTTTTAGGTTGGCCAAAATGTTGAATTTTTAGAAATGGAAAGCTACAACTTGATGGAGCTATTTATTCTCAACTTTGATGTATATACTTTTGTATGAGCTATTCTTCAACAATCTCAAATATTGTCCATTTTTTCCTTGTCAATATGCTGAATGCACCCAATCTCATAATTAGAGCTTTGATGCTTAATATGTCCACCAAGATTCCTTGTGATCTGAGTGACTCATTAGTTCGAGCTGACGAAGAAGAAGCAATTTCACTCGACTAACTTTTAGTTAAGAAAGTAGATAAACAGTAATTGGAAATTAAAGAAGCTCCAATTCTGAGGTGAAAATTGCAGAAGGCAAAACTAATTCAAAGGTGTGAAAGAAGCAACAAGCACAAATGATAAACACATAATGCCAAATGGTGATGAATGATGATATATATAGCCAGATGGATTTTATAGGGAAGCAGGTAGAAATAACATACTAATATCAGTAATAATTTAAGGAGTCCAGAAGGCTAATGTTGTCTCTTTATACGGATCTCTTCTTTGGCATTCTTTCTATTGTTGTTTTCTACTTTGGCTCTTACTCCTTTGTTTCTACTGCTTTGCTTTCCTTCCTATTCCAAACTCACCAAAATAGCTAAGTCAGGACAGATATAATATCAATACATTGCCTTTTCAACTTGTTTTCTAATCTTTTTAATTAATACCCCACTAATGAATTATTAAGGTTAATTATAATTATATTTTGATATATTTTTTATTCCAATCTACATATTTTCATGATAATTAGACAATATGAAAAATTCCACTAGTCATCATAAATGATAAGGATGTAAGCATTTACCGACTACCACAGGAGTATGAAGAGCAAACTGATGACTGTTTCTTCTTGGAAACAAGACAAACAGGCACAACTACTGAGGTCTACTGTTAATCTGATAATATTTGATTTTAATATGGTAAGGAATTATATTCTTAGAATGATGTTATAATCAACGAATTCTAATTCAACATTTTTTTAGTAGGAATGGATGGACCTTGGTCTTTGATTGAGGTTGGCAATGGAATTTCTTCTTCTTTTTGTCTGCTATCTAAACGTCACCCTCCTTCACCACCTATTATTAGCACCCTCTCCTCCCAACATCAGCCACCATCATTTCAGAAATATGTCAAATTTTGTTCATGATTTCGATGATGATGAACAATTTCAAAGCTCCATCCTTTCTCAGTCCTCTAATGGCAGTCCCAACCCTCTCGAGAATGGCATTGCTGGGTCAAATCCTACCTCCTCAAAAAGAAAAAGGAACCTCCCAGGCAATCCAGGCAAGCAAATACACCCATTTCTTGTTTATATTTATACCTCAAAGTGGCTGGCAAACCTGCAGTAAAAGCATATGTAGCAAATTCGAGTAATCTGCTAATATGACTGTTGAACTGATAAGCCTGGATTAGCTAATGAGACTATTAGTGCAGCTACCCTTCATGTTCTACAAGCTTGTTCTTGATCATTCTGTCATATCTACCTAGGCTGGATCTCTCAGCTATCCAAAAACTAATCATCAAATCATTAGTTTATGATATAAATAGATATAGTTTGGGAGGAAGAAGTACAGTTTGTGAGAAGTCAACGGCATATGCTACTCACTTTCAAATTTTAACTAAAAGATTTCTCAAACCATATTTTAGTACTTTCGGGCAAACCCTTTTGCATGCAATTCATGATGCACCCTGGAGAATTGATCATTGCAAAAAAGAACACACAAGCACCTTATTCTGCACTTTCTTTAATCAAGAAAGTAAAAAGTTGCGAAGTTTGGCCAAGCCATCACCAATCCTGTAGTCAATTGTAGTTCGCAAGCTAAAGTTTATAACTAGCTCTATCAGACATACAAGTTTCAAAGATTAGTTGAATGTGAAAAACTGACTTCTTGGCCAACCTTAATTACCGTGCAGACCCAGATGCAGAGGTGGTAGCATTATCTCCAAGGACTTTGATGGCAACGAACAGATACATCTGTGAGGTGTGTCATAAGGGATTTCAGAGAGATCAGAACCTTCAGCTCCACAGGAGAGGACATAACTTGCCATGGAAACTGAAGCAAAGGCCGAGCACGCAGGTTAAGAAGAGGGTTTATGTGTGCCCTGAACCTACCTGTGTGCATCACGACCCAAGCAGGGCTCTAGGTGACTTAACTGGCATCAAAAAGCACTTCTGCAGAAAACATGGTGAAAAGAAATGGAAGTGCGACAAATGCTCTAAACGTTATGCTGTCCAATCGGATTGGAAGGCTCATACCAAAATCTGTGGAACTCGAGAGTATCGCTGTGATTGTGGTACAATTTTCTCAAGGTTAGAAATTCCTCATTCTGTGACTTGCTAATTATATAACAATCTATGAATTGGATTATATATATAAAAATAGAATGATCAAGATTTTAGATAATGAGCTGAGAGTGACAATATAGTTCAGGAAATTGTAGTCGATGCAATTGCAATCCTAAGAGTGATGAGATGACATTAGGAAGGAAGTGATGAGATTATTTACTCTCTTTCTTGTACAGGAAGGACAGCTTCGTGACTCACAGAGCCTTCTGTGATGCCTTGGCGGAGGAGAATTACAAAGTGAACCAGAACATAGCTGTCATGGGAGGAATATTGCAAAGCCAAGGTCAAGAGCTCTTCACTTCATCAATGCCAAGCCCAGAGTCGGGGTCTAAGAGAAGTTCCAAGATGAACATGACGATGTCTGACGACAAACTCGATAGCTCGCTCAAATCCTTCTCTCTGAACTCTGCGGGTATCATGATGCCAAGCAACCTAAACCCAATGCTCGATCCACGAAATACTTCTCTTGCATGCTTTAGCTCTGCGGATGGATCAAATGCTTCTACAATGGCAATTGGGTCTGCATACACTTCTGCGACAGCACTATTACAGAAAGCAGCTGAAATGGGAGCAAAGATAAGTGACAATACGATCGCACCAATTCTGCTGAGAGGGTTTTCTGGATTCTCTAGCAGCAGTATGAACTCATCTGGAGCGATCCTGGAGAGTTCTTCTGTAGTTGGTAACATGGGACCAACTACTGCAAACATGAATGGATTATATGTAGCTGCAGTCACAGAAAGGTATGAGAAGAACTTGGAAACTAGTGGATATGAAGGAAGTAGTGGAGTTAGCAATGGACTGATGGAGTCTCCACTAGTTATGCACTCAGGAAGTGGAAGTGCGATTGGAGAAGTATACATGAGGGGTGCTGAAAAGTTGACAGTTGATTTCTTAGGAGTGGAACCCCCTAATGGACATTCTTCAACTATTGGGAAGAGGAGAAGCTTTCAAGGCAACAATAATGTCATGGAGTTAGGTTACTCAGCTGCTGCTCACCAAAACTTTCACAATTTGCATCCTGACTGGTAAAGAATACTAGCAGAGAGGAGAAAGGAGACAACTTTAGAACAACAAGAGAAACATAAAAAGAACTGGACACCCTTGGAAGGAATCATTCAATGCCGACAATAAATCAGAAGACTCACGCATTTCATTTCGACATCTTTTAAATTGTTCTTTGGTTTCTTTGATCTTCTTTTTCATTAGTTGACAATGAACCTTAGGGGTGAATGCTAATTGAGAGGTTTTATCCTTCTATTAATGTGTTCTTCTACTTCTCTCGTCTATTACCAATCTTTACTAGGATGGATTGTTCAGCCAGATACTGATAGGAAATGATCATAGATTCCAAACCTCTCAAGCAAAAGTCTTCAGTAACTGTAACGCCACACCACCAGGACCAATTTGTCATCCTCCTATCTCATGGTGTTGCCGCCATTTTTATCTTTATGTAGGTGATAGTGATAGTTGATGACAAACAGTACTTTTCCAAATCATACAATTCACATCACTTCAATCGGCTAGCTGTTCCAGTTAGTCACTTGGAAACAAATAAACAAACAAATGATAAAATCATTTACAAGAAAAGCGAGCATGAAACTTTCACCCACCAACGACACACAAACTAAAGCAGTAGTTTTAAGCATTCCACTGCCCCTACAAAACAGAGAGCGGCTTCTTCCAATCTAACAAATTACGACCTCTGCTATTGCCTGAAAAATGACACAACACTAAAAATGAAATCCAATCAGTTCGTATATTGACATCCGAAGCAAATTCCTATAAGAATGAATACACAATGGCACAACACTCTAAAGCTAACCCTCACCACCTGTTAATAGCATTTGCTCCCCAATAAGGAACAAGGCATTCCTTTCTAAGCTCTTAACAATCCCAGAAGAGTAATATGTTTCTGATGGCCATTTTTCAGGAATGTGCAAGACCAGCCACATTCAGGCCGGTTGAGGAATATTATCTTGGGTTTGCAATCTGAACCACTCCCTCACAGCATAATTTACACCTTAAACTAACTTCATTCATCTCTATGAACTTTCTACCTATCTGTTGAGCCATGTTCCATTCCAAACTAATCAGCGAGTGCATCAGGTGTCATCTCCAGGTTGGCTGTGTGATCCCAATTTGCATTTCTTGGCTGAATCCCAAATTGTTGAGAGCCACCAATACTCTCCATCTGGCTTCGAATATCTTCAAGATCCTCATCAACGACAGCCTGACGTTTTCCAATTTCAGAATCAAGACTCAGTTTTAGCATTTCTGAGCTCAAGGCGTGGCCCATTGGCATTGAAGTTGCAGAGACCAAAGTTGCATTCACCTTAACATTTTCCCTGAATTTGTTCTTAGATTTGGGAATCTTCGAGAAGAAAATTTCCACAATGTTACCAACACAACCGAGGTTGTAAGGATTGGTCTTTTGATTGTAGTGATACCGGAAATTTTCATATGTTGTCTGCATAAATTGGACATATTAGGAATAGGGGAAAAAAAGGAAAAATGGTATAGGAAAAAAGGTTGAAAAATGGTAAAGACAAAATAAGAACCTGATTGGTGAAGATTAAGTAAAGATGAAATGTAGTGAGGCCTCCAACAAACCAACCAGATATAAATGTAAAGAGTATGAGAATTCCAGAGGGAGGGGACTTGACAAAAGCCATCCAGATATTGCAATGGTGCCTGTCCATTATCTTCTTGATGTTCACCCAGCAGAAAGCAAAAACATAAATACAAAGCATGGTTGTGGAGGACACAAACATGAAAAAGATTCTGTAATTTCTCTGCCAACAGTATATCCGTTAGGTGTATGAAGGGTAAAATGGTATATTAAACCAAATCCAACAACAATAAATTAGAAAAACCTTCAGAGGTCAAAGATCCTAAATTTGCATTCTAAGGATAGATAATTAGTACTGGAATGCATGTTATCAATCATTATTAAGTGGAATTAATCTGCAGTTGCACAGTGAAGAATCATCAATAATAATCACCAACAGCTCTGTTGATCGAGATTAAGAAACCATGAATATTTTTCCATACAGACGTCTCTCACAACCTGGACTCTTTATATCAGGTTCTTAGTGACTTTGTAGATTGCAACTTTATGAGAAATGTTAGTTTGCTTGGCTTCACATAATTATCCCACTATGGCTTATTTACACATTGCACTTACTTAATTACCCATTTTAGCTACTTGGCTGGAGAAAGTTTAACCAAAGGACACAAAAGCAAAACCACCTGCAATAATTGGAAAGGACTATCAGGTGTATTTATGTCTCTTGCTGCAAACTTTTCCTATCAGATAGATCGTATAACATATAAGAAGTTTGATAGCATTTACTTGTAAAGGTTGATAAAGAATATAAGTATGCAAAACAAGCTATCTGATATAACTTGTGAAGAAAATAAAAGTGAATGAGTGTTGGAAGGCATCTCACGTCCTCCAGAACATGCAGGGAAATTTAGATTGCAAGTAAATGCAGGATAATAAGCAAGTTCTCGAAGTAAACACACAATTTAGACAAGATTTAATCTAACAATGCATAAATGAAAGCAATATCAGTCCATGTTGTACCTTCCCGATACATTGACCCACCCATGGGCAATGATGATCAAAACGTTCGACACAATTGTTACATACGGAGCAGTGAGAGCATCGTGGTGGCCGATAAAGCATGCATGTTTGGCAATATTTGACCTTGACTGCCACCCCATTGATCACAATGTCTTTCACATGTGGTAAACCCTGACCAGGACCATGAACTCCAGGCCAATCTGAACAGACACTTGAGCCATCATCTTCTGGAGGATGATCACTGCGTGGAATAATGCCTGGATCTCTTGCAGATGTAATGAAGAGAAGAAGAACAACCTGAATTACAAATCCACAACAACATAATTAAATCAAAAAAAGAATGTTGAAGTATTAACAAGTAGGGAAACTTCAGAATTCTCATTTTTATTGTGCAAACCATTTTGCCACATTCAAAATTTTTGCTATTAGAAAATGAGCCAGAAAATGAGTTCATTTCTGCCTTGAACCATTTGCATAGACAATACAAAGAATCACAAAGCAATTTAAGCTTAGCAGCTTTAAGTTAGTGTCTTATTGAATATCTCACTTCATTGGATATTAACATCTTGTTTGCACTAACACCAATAATGCTGTAAGACATTTCTAGGTTAGAAAAAGAGGAACAACTTACATATAATGTGAAGACCACACAGGCAGCTGTAATAAGTTTACCACCAGGGTCTGGGAATTCATCCACAAGATTTTGAGAAACAAAAACACAGAAAAAGATCACTGGAGTGACAATTAGAGACACCGTAAGGAATAGTGACCTCACATCTGGACCAAATATGAGTCTACCCCCAAGGCAGAATATCTGCATCGCCATATAATGTATGAGTCAGTTGTTTAGCTTGCAATATCACACTTATATTTCATAAATTAAATTCCACTTATGTCTCATCCAACACATGTTGTTCACTTGAACATACTATGGGAAAGGTTTTGTAGATTGAAAACTCATTCAATGTATCGAGAAGCATGCAGTGAATGTGACCAAAACTGAAAGGCTAGAGGTTCAGAGAATGTTATGAATATAACATGCACAAACTAGTTGCTCCAAGAACACGTTAATCAATTACGTAACATTAATTAAGATAAACCAACTCCATGATGTTGAAACTCTTGAACATAGAATGAGGAATTTTTCTGACCCCAAACTTTTGATTCAATTCTCAAATTGCAGAAACCATTTTTGCATTCATGTTACCAAGAATTGAGCAATCCAATACAAAACAAAATCCAAGGGAAAAAGTTATGTTTTTGGTACCAAAAGAAGTCCAATAAATGGAGACTCTAAGAACTTTGAGCCGAGATGACCGAAAATGACCGAAAAGAGAACCTAGCTAAGCAGTAAAAGAAACAAGCATCAAACCAATGAGACACCACACAAATATGTAGAAGACCTGAACATATAATCATGATGAGGAACGAGATATACATACATACATATATACATATATATGTGGATGGAGAGAGAGAGAGAGAGAGAGAGAGAGCAAGAAGATTACGTTGTTGCCTCTCCAAACTTGATAAAGTCGAATGTTAGCTTGATTGTTGTTTGTGGAATATTGATGAGGCATTTGAGTTGCATACATGTTTTTCCCCTCAATCCCTATTAATCTGGAATGCCTTCCTTCAGAGTCATCTCAAGAGCCACCCCATTTTTCGGGGGGCTGTTATGTCCTTATTTTTGCCCACCAAAAACCCACCACCAGTACTTGTGTCTAAATCTTACCCACAACAGCCACAATAAATAAACGCAAAATGTTCAAATCCAGGCAAGTTGGCAGAATGCAATAGCATCAATTCATGTAACCTTGGCCTCTCTATCTGCCTGTATTCTGTATAAATAAATAATAAGCAAAATTAAAAGATGGAATGAATACAAAAACCTTAAAGATTTAAAAGAAAAGAAAAAAGTAAGCAAAAGGTGATGAATAAGAAAATGCAGAATGATGATGAAGTAGCAAAAAGATACATACTTTAAGCCCTTCAAGCAAATGGTAGGGTTTGGCTCACAGAAAGGAAAGTAAGAGAAGGTTGAAAATGGCAGAAGAGAGGTGGGGGAAACAAAAAGAAAGAAGCTTGCTTTCTTTGGTTACTTTCTCATTAGAAATTGGAGGGATGTGCATGCACCTGAAGAAGACTAATCGATAATAACATAAACCAAAACAATAAGAAAATAGCAAACAAAAAAGAATATCTCTGTCTGTCTGTCTGTCTAGACCAGAAAATAAAAGCTCTCTCTTTGGCTTTCTCGTTCGTGTTGAGCACAGTTTGCTCTTCAAGCCTGTTAGTTAGTTTTGGTAACTAATTCTGTAACTAATCCGTTTATGTTATGTTCTTTTTATAATTCCTTTCTAATGGTTTTGATTAACAATGTTGCTTATGAGTTCATTTGTTTCTTTTTTCTTTTACACTCTGTTTCGTACTATATTTATAATTAAATCAGAAACCATAATAGGCATAAGTCCAGTCCAGTCCAGTGGGGAAAGTAAAATCAAGTCCATTGATTCCCATCTATAAAGTAAAACAGATAACAGTGAATCAAAAATTTTGATTTTTATAAAAAGTAGTCATAAAAAGATGAAAAAGCAAAACCAACGGGGAGGACATGACAGCTCTTGCAAAGAATCTCCTGCCTCTTGGTCTTTTCAGTGTGCTCTTTTATGCAAACCATGTGAAAAGATTGTTTTTTCAAGGAAACACTTTGTATTTTATTTAATGAATTTCATGCAGATTCAAACTTAGACCTCAGACACTCTGCTTAATTAGTTTCTGTCAATGAGGTCTGTTTTCTATTAGCCATTTGATCCATTATAAGTCCCTTACAATGAAACTACATGTACCATTGAATTATAACCACAGGACAGCTACCTTATGTTTAAGAAACTGTCTGTGATGCCAGAAGTTAATAACTTCATGACATCAATGTACTTACGGACTTCCACGTTCAAGTTTCACAATTTTGTCACAGCTTAGATTGATCTTCACAAACCAAAGTAGATCCTGCCCAGAAGATTTTCAAGAACAGAATTAGATTCTCACATAAAAAGAAAAAGAACAGAATAAATTCTTAGACGCCTTTTTTCTACAAGCACGTAATGATTCTGCACAAACTACATACCATCAAGTTTATATTCTAGACCAAAATACAGCAGTTCTCTACTGAAACTGGAAGTTCCTGTGTTCGAGGATGGGTCATTCTGAGTTAACTATTCTGGTTCTCAATCTTCCTGCTACAGTGACTGTCTCCGAATTGAATATTTTTTTCTCCTACTGCGGCTTTGTTGAGAAGATAGACGTTCTCAAGTATTGAATTTTAACAAACCTTTCAGCTAATTTTTGCCAGTCTATGTTTTGGAATAGTTGTTATTGTTTGGTAATTGGTATGTTGCAGAAACAAAGACCAATCCCACTCTGCTTTAGTAACTTTCAGACAGCCATATGCTTTTCGGACTGCTCTTCTCCTGAATGTAAGGAACTAGAAAGGAACCAAAATGATGATGTGATAGTATGTCGTAGTTTATAATCGCAGTGATTTCAATGTTTCTATTCCTTTTTCTTTTTTCGGATTTAGCTGTCTCCCAATTTGAAGTTTCAATTTCGCTTGTCTTGGATTCATGAACTACTTAATTCAAATCTAATTTGGTTGGTATATATTTTACATGGATTCTTGTAACTAATCTTGCTTGACGTCCTCTATTTTCAATGCTTCTTGCAAAATTCTGAAGCCAAAAGACTATAGTCATGATGAGTAAATTGAAGAACTGTTTTTATCACTTGTTTGCAGGACTGTGTCGTGGCTGGCAAGCAAATTCGCATTCTATCCGCAAAAGATATGGTGACTCTATAGTGATTTTTATTGTTCATACAAGCTTATTTCCTAGTTGCCCCAACAGCCTATTTATGTCAACTAATAGTTAGATAGGCAGAGTTCACCTAATTCTAAGTTCAGCTTCTGTATAACTAAGTATAGGAAGATATCAAGTTGAGATTTGTTTCGATTCTTCAATGAGCAGAAATTTGACAGATGAAACATCATAAACTTAATGCTCCGATATCAAGTTCAGCAGGAAGAAAAATTGCAGTTAATTGTACATCTTATCACTAGTATTGGTAATTTGTTAAGCAAGTTAGTCAAGGTTCCACGAGTTGGATTAGATGAATGCATGAGCTGTTGATCTTCTATAAAACTGATGATATTGCTCAGTTTCATTAATACATGACAATGGCAGATCAGTTAAATTCAGTTCGACCATGCATAATGACTACCCTCGTTTAACAGAACCATGAGACGAACATCATTGGTCTGGCAGCTGTGCAAGGAGGGGCAAGGCGAGATGTGCCTTCAGAGGAGTATGGAATGCAGAAGATGGTCATAGATGTGAGAGAAGGTAATTGCAAGCTCGCAGAGACAGGGAAAGTGCCGGTGGACAGAACAAAACTGGGAGTTGCAGAACGGATGGGTACCTCAATCAAGAACAGTGAGTACGTCACCACTGGTGATGCATGGTTATCTGTTGTACGTGACAAGACCTCCAAGTACATCTCCAACCTGGGAACTAGGAAAAAGGATGACCCTAACTCTCTGAAGCAAAAGTAGTGATGATAAATGGACTGAACATGGACTTTCCATTTCTTAGTAAGCTTTCACAGGTTTGTAACATCTAATATGTAGAGACATAACCGGTGAGTATGACTACTTCTATACCTTAAATTCCAGTTCAAACTGTCGACAAAAGCGGAAGCTGTAGAAGCACTAGGACAAGAATTTAGACCGCAACTTCAAGGTTCGGTATTAGTCTTGACTATATGTACATTGTATCCCAAAGAAGTATAAATGTATGACTTTGTATCAGCTAACAACCAAAGCTTCGAATAGACGCTGAAGGACCATAACAACTTGTTGACTTGGTGACCGAGTCAGTCTACCAAGAACGTACCTCTTACGTACTTGCTATTATAGGCTGTGATACTAGTTTATGATCTAAAGGAGATATCAGGAGAGAATTGAGTGAGCAACAGGGATGAAGGGTAGTGACGCAGAATGGACATCCCTGGAATTGACACTCATGTCATGTAGACATCTGAAAGCCCTCAAATTTTTTCAGAAGCTATCGACGTATGCTGTTGTCTCCATTTACAACGATGAACTGAAGAAGAAAGAACAGCGTCACAAGACGGCAGTTGACAGAGAAGGTGGTGGAAGCCCCGAGTGGAACGATTCCACCATGCACTTCGATCTCAAAACCGTCTCATCCTCATCATCATCACTTCCTTCTCATCATCTCTACCTCAGATTCGATCTGTGTTGCGAAGGTGTCGTGTTTGGTAAGAGGGCTATCGGGCAAGTTTGTGTTCCGCTCAAGGATCTGATCAAGGAGTCGAGTGGCACAGACTTAACAAGGTCAGTGAGCTATCAAGTTCGAAGCAGTGACAGAAGGCCTAATGGAGTCTTGAGTTTCTCCTACAAGGTTCACCGGAATAACACTGATCCCGGAGACAAGAGAACTGATTCTCCGGTTGTGCCTAGAGGAATTCCACCTTCAGGTTATTACAATCAATCGGTCGATCATCAGCTTGATGTAGAAAAGATACAAAATGTTGAGTCACCTTATAAGCGTCGAACAAACTTGTATCCTTCTCTCCATGAAATCTACATCACTCCTCCACCAATAACTTGTATTCCTGGCACCGATGAAGTGATTACTTATCCGGAGTTTTATCATTATCATCACCAAATTCCGACACAGGAAGCAATCAGTATGTTTTGTGTGCCAGCATCTTCTGTATCAGGGTATGGTCATGGGGTGTATAAGAATAATTATCATCCACATCCATTGGCGGCGCCATTTCTGCAAATTGTTCCTGAGACTTACCAGTGCAGAACGGAGTCGATAGGTCATGGTAACGGTCAAAGTGGTCCTGGGGGTTGGGCGAATTAGTAGTGTCCATACGTTTAGCTAAGTTAGTTGGCAAGGAATAGACATGTATGGTGGAGGGTAGTTGTTGGCAATTGCATTCATAAATCTATTCCTACGTTTTATCATATCGTAGCTTAACATAAATACAGTATTTCTGAAACTCTCGTTTATTTTTCTGAAACTTTCAAGGCTCCTAAAGTCTGAACTTGGTCGGGCCGTCGCCACTCCCAATAAACAGCTTATACATGTTACAATGAAACAGTGAACACTACACAGTATCGATTTGATTGATTCTGTGTGGACAAAGTGAAATGTTTGATGTCAAATACAAGACAAATAGGCCAAGATCGTGGTCATTGCCTCATTGGTCGATCACCTACTCCACCCCGCCAAGCACGACCTGCGTAATAACCGTGGAAAATGCAAGTCCACCTGGAGTCTTGTCAAGTAGGTCCATTTGTACATAAAATCAAATCTGACCCATCCTTAAGAACTTTGACTCATTCAAATCAAATTAGCTAGTGTTTACGTACTAAGAATATGTCTCAGGCTGATGTAATTACGATGACAGATTGTTAAATGTAGCTCAAGACCTTCGATGAAAAGTGGAGATAAAGGGCTCCTAAGTTGCATTGTGCATGATAGATTTTAGAGTGCTTTTCATGCTTTTGTTGGGTGACAACTAAAAAGCTCGCACATGCATATTATCTTTTAACGGTGAACACCCAACGATCACAAAGGTCTTCTTTCTTTCACGTTCCTCGCGGAAGTAGATGTAAAATAAATCTAGCACTAGCATGCATCTTATACATCAACTTTATAAGGGTTGGGTATTATGGGCGACAGAATATGCATAAGTTACAGGTTCATGATTAAATGGACCATATAATCATATGTGAACAGTATGAGTTTAAGTAAGGCTCGGTAAAAATTTTACATTCTTCCATTTGGTCCATTTAACCCAAAACCACTATACATAACAAGAAATTAAATATATGAATAATGGCGATAGGTCTTTTTATAGTGAGTATTATCTTCCATGTATTACATATACAAAATTTCTCATTATTAGCCCTTCAACTTAATGAATAAACCATATATTTATTCTAGGTTCAAATTAAATGACATTTCTCAAAACCAATCAAAATATGTGTGCACAAAATTTATGAGAAAATATCAAACTGAATAAGAGTTCCATTGAATCAACAAATGTACAACAAAATCACATTGTGGAACCAAGTCCCATATGCACTACGTGATTCTTAAATTGCTTAAGTGGCATGCCTTTAGTTAAAGGATCCGCAATTATCAAATCAGTGCTGATGTGCTCTATGACAACTTTCTTTTCCTTAACACGTTATCTTAAGGCTAAATACTTAATGTCCATATGCTTACTTCGACTTCCACTCTTGTTATTTTTAGCCATAAAGACCGTAGCGAAGTTGTCACAATACAATTTTAATGGCTTAGAAATTGAATCAACAACTCTGAGCCTAAAGATGAAACTCTTCAACCATACACCATGCGAGGTGACCTCAAAACTTGATACGAGCTCAGCCTCTATAGTGGAAATAACAATCAGGGTCTTCTTGGCGCTTCTCCAAGACATAGCTCCACCAGTTAGCATGAAAATATAACCACATGTTGATTTCCTTGAATCAATGCAGCCAGCAAAGTCTGAATCGAAGTATCCAACTACTTCCAAGTTCTCAGTTCATCTGTACAAAAGTATATAGTCCTTTGTGCCCTGAAGATACCTCATAACCTTCTTTGCAGCTTTCCAGTGATCAATACTTGGATTACTTTGATATCTTCCTAACATTCCAATAGCATATGCAATGTCAGGTCGGGTGCAGACCTGAGCATACATAAGGCTTCCTATAGCTAAAACATATGGAATGTTCTTCATGTGTTCATGCTCGAAGTCATTCTTCGTGCATTGATTCAAATTGAATCTATCACCCTTAACTATAGGTGCTACACATGGTGCACAATCTTTCATCCGAAATCTCTCTAAAATTTTGTTATTATAGATCTCTTGAGACAAACCTAAAATGTTTCGAGATCTTTCTCTTTGGATCTTAATGCTAATGACATAAGATGCCTCACCTATATCTTTCATATCAAAAATCTTTAAGAGAAATTGTTTCACCTCATATAACAAACCCTTATCATTAGTCGCAAGCAAAATATCATCCATGTATAACACAAGAAAATAAGTCTTATCTGGGATAAACACTGGTCCATTTTATTCTCTTTAAAACCGAATGAAGTGATAACCTCATGAAATTTTAAATAACATTGTCGGGACGCTTGTTTTAACCCATATATGAATTTATTAAGCTTACAGACTAAATGCTCACCATCACTAGAGGAGAATCCTTGAGGTTATTTCATGTAAACCTCTTCCTCTAGTTCACCATTGAGAAATGTTGTTTTTACATCCATTTGATGTAACTCAAGATCAAAATGAGCTACTAATGCCATGATTACATGAAGAGAATCTTTCTTAGATACAGGAGAAAATGTCTCCGTGTATTCGATTCCTTCCCTCTGAGTGAACCGATTAGCAACAAGTCCTGCTTTATGTCTCTCAATGTTGCCTCGTGAGTCTTTCTTTGTCTAAAATACCCATCTACATCCAATGATTTTCACACCATTTGGCAACTCAACAAGATCCCAGACTTGATTAGATGCTATAGAATCCATCTCATCCTTCATAGCATTGTACCATAAGTCCGATTCCTTAGAACTCATGACTTGCAAAAATATGTCAGGATCATTTTCAGATCAAACGTTGTAATCTGACTCTTGTAGATACACTATATAATCACTAGGTATTGATGACCTTCTAACTCTAGTGAATCTCCTTAATGTTGTATTATCATCCTCTCGATGAACTTGTTGCTCAACCTATTGTTCAGTTGGTTGCTCAATAATGTCTGGTTGTTCCGCATTTACAACTTGATCTACTGGATTAGTAACAGCTTGTGGAACTTCAGTAACTGGTTGTCCCACACCCGTTTGAACTTGAGGGGTGTGAATGGAAATCAATCTATCACTTGAACCAGAGGGTTGAGCTTCATAATAGTCGCTTTCAGAAACTATGTCTAGAAAATGACCACTCCCATTGATCAAGTCATTTTCAAGAAATTTTACATTTATTGATTCCACAATTCTAGTGTTGTGAGATGGACAATAGAATCTATACCCCTTAGACCTTTCAGCATATCCAATGAAATACCCACTAATGGTCCTTGGGTCTAGCTTCTCCTCCTCCTCCTCCTCCTCATCATCATCACACCCAGTCTGAAATCCCGCAGTGCAGCGGGGTCTGAGAGGTTTGATAGTACGCAGCCTTACCCCTACATAGTAGAGAGGCTATTTTTGATAGACTCGCATG
The DNA here is from genome assembly GCA_025504915.1 of Erythroxylum reticulatum. Classification (NCBI taxonomy): domain Eukaryota; kingdom Viridiplantae; phylum Streptophyta; class Magnoliopsida; order Malpighiales; family Erythroxylaceae; genus Erythroxylum; species Erythroxylum reticulatum. The sequence continues at coordinate 7,105,888 of JANSVA010000003.1, read as the reverse complement.
TAGATGTAATATACAAAATAATGATGCGGGAATAAGGAAAATAGAGGACGAATACATACCTGATGCATAACTTGAGTCGTCAGTACCTACACCTTGTAAAGACCGGCCCGTTACAACGCTAGTCACATTGGGGCCTTCACTGAGCAACCTTGAGGAACACTGAGCAGCCCTAAGGGAAAAACAATCCTATGTGTTCAGCAACCCTAGTGGGTTGAACTTCCTATGTGATACGTGTATCGGTTACCCTTATCCTATCACGCCAGACTTTTCTATTCCTAGTAACTACCTCAGTGAGGGCCAACTCTGACATATCTTTCTTGATCACTTCCCTTCAGGTCTTGTAAGGCCTTCTCCTCCTCCTCTTGCGTCCACTTAGGTCTATTAGCTCACTGCGTCGTACCGGAGCAATAGAGGGCATACTGCGCACATGTCCAAACTACTTAAGCCTTGTCTCTCTCAACTTGTCTGCAATACTTGCTACCTGTAGCCTCTCTTTAACTACCCGATTTCAGACCATATCCCTTATGGTAATGTCACACATCCAATTAAGCATACGCATTTCTGCAACCAGCAACTGCCTCGTGTGTCTACGTTTAGCTGGCCGACATTCTGCCCCATATAGTAAGGCGAGCCAAATCATCATTTTATAGAATTTCCCTTTCAGTTTTACGGGAACCTTTTAATCACATAAAAAACCTGATGCACTCCTCCATTTGGTCCACCTATATCTAATATGATGTAATATATCATTATCGATATTTCCATCGCACTGAATGATGGAGTCGAGGTATTTGAAATTCGACTTTTGTGGTATGACGTTCGTGCCGCCTGTACCATCTGGCTACCTGAGAGCTTGCATTCTAAATAGTCCATCTTGGACCTGCTCATTTTAAAGCCTTTCGTCTCTAATGCTTCTCTCCAACATTCTAACTTGGCATTTACCCCCTCCTTGGTTTCATCCATCAGGACAATATCGTCAGCAAATAGCATACACTAAGGTACCTCCCCTTGAATATGTTTGATAAGCTCATCTAACACTAAAGTGAATAGAAAAGGACTTAGAGTCGAGCCTTGGTGTAGGCCAATACCAATAGAGAATGCTTCTGTGCCGCCTCCTACCGTTTTGATGCTAGCTAGTGCTCCGTCATACATATCCCTAATCACTCTGATATACATTGTAGGAATGCCCTTTGCCCCCAAACACCACCATATGAGGTCTCTAGGAACCCTATCATAAGCCTTCTCTAGATCTACGAAAACTATATGTAAGTCCCGTTGCCGTTCCTTGTAGCATTCTATTAGGTGCCGAAGCAGGTGTAGTGCTTCTATCGTGGACCTACCAGGCATAAATCCGAATTGGTTGGCCGATATCAAAGCAATTTTCCTGATTCTCTTTTCAATCACCTTCTCCCACAGCTTCATGGTATGGCTCAATAGTTTGATGTCGCGACAGTTTGGCAGTGTTGTATGTCCCCTTTGACCTTGTACAAGGGGATTAACCAACTCAATCTCAATTCATCCGGCATCTTGGCAGACTCAAGGATCACATTAAAAAGCTTAGCTAACCACTCAATACCCAAAACACCTACATGTTTCCATACCTCTATAGGGATGTCATCTAGTCCTACTATCCTGCCACTCCCCATCCCCTTTAAAACTTTTGTGATTTCCCCCCTCGTGATCCTCCCCCAAGCGTACCCCTTTTGACATAGTCCCAACCTGGGAGGTTCCCCTAATGTTAGGTTGACCAATATGTCTTCGTTATATGACCCATAAAAGTATCTCTTCCACCTCCGCTTGATGGCTTGGGCATCTGTGAGTATTCGTTCGTCTTCATCACGTATACAGCAGACTTGGTTGAAGCCTACTGTCTTACGTGCCCTATCTCTCGCTATCTTGAAAATTCTTTGCACTCCTTTGACCGTATCCAAATCTCTGTACATCTTCTCATGAGCTTCTCCTTTCACCATTGCGATGGTCTTCTTCACCTTCTGTTTTGCCAGTTTATACCTGACTCTATTGATACTCTGCTCCGCCTCTGTGGTACTCGTCAATAGATCTTTATAAGCACCATTTTTCTCCTTGACCGTCCCCCGGACCTCGCCTGACCACCACCATGATTCAATTCGCCCCCTCCCCTGACCTCTAGATACCCCTAATAGTCTATTGGCTATCTCTCTCACCACAGGGGCTACTCCCTGCCACATCCGATTTGCATCCCCACTCGCAGCCCATGTCGCTTTGTTCCTGACCTGAGTCCTAAAAAGTACTGCTATATCCCCTTTAAATCTTCCCCATCTGATTTTGCGCCCTGCCTTTGTAAATTTCTGTGCCCGCCAGCCTTTGATTTCGAAATCCAAAACTAACAATTTATGTTGGGTTGAGAGACAGGTGGCGGGGAGTACTTTGCAATCCTTGCACCATGACCTGGCACTCGTCCGGACAAAGAGAAAATCAATTTGCGTCTTGCTCGTGCTACTCTGAAAAGTCACCAAGTGCGCTTCACTTTTCTTAAAGAAGGAATTTACTATAACTAACTCAGATGCTATGGCCAAGTCTAATAAATCAACCCCACTAGCATTTCTAGTGCCGCATCCAAAACCCCATGAGAGCCTGTATAACCGGCTGAATCCACTCATATATGCCCATTAAAGTCCCCCCTGAGAACGATATGCTCGGTAATAGGGATGTGTAAAGCACGCCCTCTAGCGTCTCCCAGAATGTGTGTTTTTGTTGATCGTCTGCGCCAGCTTGAGGTGCATAAGCACATACTACCTTGAGAACCACACTGCTTAAAACAATTTGTGCCACCATTATCCTATCATTGACCCTTGTGATTCCCACTACTTTGTCCAGTAGTCTCTTGTCCATTAAGATACCGACCCCATTGTACGTCCGTGTACGTCCCAAGTACCATAATTTGAATCTCCCTATCTCCTTTGCTTTAGATCCTACCCACTTAGTCTCTTGGATGCATGCTATTTATATCCGATACTTGTCTAAAATCGCAACCAACTCTAAGGACTTTCCCGTGAGGGTCTCCACTTTCCAAATGCCTATCCTAATTAAGTCATCTCCTTCTGTAATCTTGGAAGGCGCACGGACCGACTCACTTGCATTGGTACTAGTGGCTTGCGCTGAAAGCATCTAGCCTAGCTTGTGCGTCTCACGTGTATACGCAGGTACTATCTTAAGAAAACTTAAAAGGCTAAAACTACAGGACCCCATCACAAAGAGTAAGGGAAGAAGTTAATAATAAACCTAAAAATATTAATAAAACAACTACAATTTTTTTCCAATATAAAACACAATCACATAGATTATGTTAAACAGGATCTTTACATATGCATATCATAAACAAAAAACACATATTTGATTTATTGTTGTAGTTCCACTGGTTAAAGAACTTTATCACCAACTTTAATTGCAGAATCCTTTGTTTATTTTTTTTATGTACTCTTTTATTGATTAAAAAAGAAAAAGCAACCATACACACAGATGCATATATGTATAACGTTGCGTTCTTCAGATAACTACTCTTTGTATTTATTTCAAGAGTCTAAGGACTATTATACCCTTCATGGGTGTAATAATAACTCATATCTCCCACTCACACATGATGGGTTTAATCTTAAAAACAAACTCTGCAATGCTCATACTTGTTTAATAATCAATGTAACCAGCATACGACGAGAGCACAGTGTCGTATATCTATTAGGAGTATATGACATCTCGATTAACAAATTGATTCTGGGACTTATGTCTCTTTGAGTAGACATTGTAATCTATACCCTAGGTCATATCTCGCATTTGCATTTTTCTTTGATCTCATTTAGTTTCTTGTGTCATGACTGTATTTAGGTTCCCTACTAAAGAGACGATGGCCATTTATGAATACTTTTCATGTGAGTCATTGATTATAAAAAAATGACCTTTCTCTATTCTCAATTCTCTTTTTGAATTAAATTTAATTTGTTTTCCTAGAATTATTCCATATGATCGCATTTTGCATGATCTTTTGGCAATAACCTAAAGTAGCAAACCTTAAATTCAATTCTCGAGAATGAAATAAGAGTCATAAGGGTATATGATGAGGTTCTTCTCAACCTCAAGGGTCCCACACAATGTAAGATGAGATCTTACGACTTACATTAATCCCTTTTTGTGGTCAGTTGTGCACACATAGTACGAGTCATGTACTACAATATTTACCCACTTCGTTTAACTTAAACATCTTTCATTCAAGAAATATCGTACAGATGATAGTTCAAACATACTCAATGTTTAACTTGAGTTCACTTATCTACTCAAAAAATTATTCAGAACTCACATCTGGCAACGTAAGACAAATATAGTGATTAATAAATCACTTTTAACCAATTTCCTTGCGGCATTTATGGTTTAAGTCTCTCGCTCTCAATAATAAACTTCAAACTTGCCTCATCTCTAATGAGCATAAACACCAGAGGTGATTTCCCGTGTGAGAGTGCAAATCTATAATCTGTTTCATATATATGTGATTCATCCCAAAATATATTTATGCAAAAACACATATATTCATGAATTAAATGATACACAATGTATAATCTTCACCATACATTATATCCAAACATATGACATTAGACTGAGTGAATATACATAGAGAAATGTTTATAAGTACATTTCAACATCTACGTAGTCCTAGTGACTTTACATACCCAATGTATACATCGTTAGAAATTGGCTTTGTCATTGGGTCTGCTATTATATCTCGCGTAAATATATATCTTATGTTCATTTCTCCTTGTGCAACTATATCTTTCACATAATTATACTTGGTATCTATGTGCTTTGTCTTATAATGAAATTTGGGGTCTTTAGTATAAACGATAGTTGCTTGACTATATCACAGTTGATGGTCACTGGATTAATTTCACTTTTAATGGCTCCCAAATGCACAAAAAATCGATGAAGCCACTCAGCCTCATATACTGTAGTTAAGAATGATATAAATTCAGCTTCCATTGTAGATAATGCAATGCAAGATTGTTTTTTGCTTTTCCATGATATTTCTACATGGTTTTGTAAGAATACATATCCTGAGGTAGATTTTCTTTCATCTAAATCTCCTCCCTAATCTGCATCTGTATATCCCTGTATACATAACTCATTGCCTTGATAACATAACTCATAGTCCTTAGTTCCCTTTAGATACCTTAATATTCTCTTTACTGCTTTCCAATGTGCTTGGCCTGGATTTGATTGATATCTAGTCACTATCTCAAAAGCATAACAAATATCTAGTCTTGTACACATCATTGCGTACATAAGACTTCCAATTTCACTAAAGTAGGGAACATTCTTCATTTGTCACCTTTCTTGTGGCGTTGACGGGAAATTTCTCTTACTATGCCTTCATAATTATCAATTGGTTTGCAATCTTGCATACAAAATCGTTCAAGAATTCTTTGAATGTACACAGTTGTGAAAGCGATACTAATCTCTTCAAATGATCTCTTGAAATCTTGACTCCAAGAGTGTATGCCGCTTCACCCATGTTTTTCATTTCAAATTCAGATGATAACCAATCTTTGATTTGCGTAAGAAACACACAGTCATTACAAGCAATCAATATATCATCCACGTATAAAGATAAAATTGCGAATTTATCTTTGGATCTCTTAACATACACACAATGGTCTTCATCTATCATTTGAAAATCATACGAAATGATTGCATTACGAAACGAATATACCATTGTCTTGAAGACTGCTTTAGGCCATAAATTGATTTTAATAACCAACATACTTTATTTTCTTGACCTGCCTTGATGAAACCTTCAGGTTGTTCCAAATAGAATTCTTCATCTAATTCTTCATTGAGAAAATCAGTTTTTACATCTATTTGATGTAATTCAAGATCCATACTGGCTGCTATAGCCAAAATAAGACGGATTGAAGCAAATTTAACAATAGGTGAAAAAGTTTCTTCGTAATCAATTCCCTCCTATTGTGTGTATCCTTTTGCTACAAGACGTGCCTTATAACTTTCGTTATTGCCTTCAACTTTTCGCTTAATTTTGAGAACCCGCTTGTTCCCAAGTACTTTAGGCCGATCAGGGAGGTCAACCAAGTCCCATACTTGATTGGAGCTTAAAGAAGTCATTTATTCTTTCATTGCATTCATCCATTCTTCTTTAGAAGGGTTAGTAAGAGCCTCATTTACATTCCTTGGCTCTGCTTCCTCTTGTGGAACAATTATATTAATTTCTCCTTCAATCTCAAAACGACATCGGAGAATTATTCCTCGATTGCTTCATTTTAAACGAGGTTCATCATAAACAAATTCATAATTCATTTGATTGCTCCCACTCGAATCAGTCATCATAGAGAACCTTTATGTGAAGTTGCTCCCACTTAGTTGAAGTTCCTCATCTTGATTCTTCATAACAGAATCATTTTGATCAAGCGACTCTTATAGCAATAGGTCTTTACCTATTTCACCTTATTTAGGAAACTCATTCTCGAAGAATGTTACATCTCATGATTCAAATTCAGTTACACCTCCATTACCTTGTTCACCAATGAACACATATCCTTTTGAGTGTTCTGAGTATCTAATAAAAATACCTTTTCTCCCTCTTAGGCTTAATTTCCCATGTTTGTGAGAAAGATCATGAACATAGGTTGCACACCCCCAAGGTCTAAGACTTGACACATCAGGTCTCTTACCAATCAACAACTCATATGGTGTGCTAGTAACTGATTCTGTGGGCACTCGATTAAGTACATAGATGGTTGCTAGCAACGTACCACCCCAAAAAGTGATTGGTAAATTTACTTGGGTCATTATGGACCTAATCATTTCTAATAGTGTCCTATTTCGTCTTTAAACAATGTCATTTTGTTGTGGGGTTCTAGGAATTGTTAATTGCCTTTCTATTCCTATCTCATCACATAAAGCCTTGAGCTTTTCTGACAAGTATTCTTGTCCACGATCAATTTGTAATTCTTTTATTTTCTTATCTAATTGATTCTCAACAAAGTTCATGTATTTTATGAAACATTCAAATGCTTCCGATTTATGAGAAATCAAATAGACATGACCATATTGAGTATAGTCATCTATGAATGTAATGAAATAAACTACCCCACGTCTAGCCCTTACATTCGTTGGACCACAGATTTCAGAATGAATTAATTGCAATGACATAAAGCTAGTGTTCCCTTTCCAAATGGCTTTCTTTCCATTTTACCAGCTAAACAATGCTTACATGTAGGTAGATCTACTTGACTTAGATTACCTAAAAGCCCTTCTTTAGCTAATCGATTAATTCGATTTTGACCAATATGACATAGTCTAGCATGCCACAAAGTTACATCATTGTTGGAATTACTAGATGTAAATAA
>JANSVA010000003.1:7087048-7097436 GCA_025504915.1 Erythroxylum reticulatum | reverse complement strand
TATTATTATTAATTTATTATTATTACTGTTATTATTGTGATTATTATTATTATTATTAATTTATTATTATTATTATTGTTGTTGTTGCAAAGGACTTTGTTAGGTTTTGTATATAATTCAGAAGGTTATTTTTAACATTTTCAGTTTTTATTCATATGATAAGAATTCTTGTACCTCAGTTTTGAAAGGAACAAAAATTTCTGTCCTTATCCTCTGAGGACGGAATAAAAATAACTGAGAACAGTAATTAAACAGCATAAAATACAGAACTTTTGTAACGTTTACTTCTACTTCTGTCCACTTTACTCACCTTCAAAAACAATAACCAAACGCAGGTAGATCTATCGCTTCCTTCTTGTAACGTTCAATCACGAACCATCCAAGACAAGAAGACGAATCACAATAATAGATTGCTGCCCCACGAAGTTTTCTAAGAGCCTTTTTAGCCCACTTCCACCCCACTAACCCAAAGTACATATGAAAAGCGAAAAGAATCATCTTTTCGATTTCTATACAAGTGACCAACTTAAAGACTTGCCCGACTCGTTCATGCAAATTATACAAGTACGCTTCATACTACGTTTTCTGTCAAGCAATATATGCTTCCTTGCTTGTTTGATCAATAAACATGATGAAGATCCGTAAAGCTTCTCTTTTCTTGAAGCACATAACCTCCTTGTTGAGTTCCATAGCGAGGGCCAAGTCCACGAGTATTAAGAGCAAAACAAGCGAACTTAGAGCTCGCCTTGTCATGCTCTCTCTGCTCAAAGGCAAGAAGGCTTTGCTGTCTCCAATCTCCAACAAGATCCACAGTATTCTCGGCCAGCGTGTGAAAGACAGCGATGAAGAAGTAGACGACTACGACAATGACAAAGCCATTGTTCTCCACGGGCAGGATTCGAGCTGCTCCCGTTTGGAAGACACTTACGTTTATGGTTATGGATATGGATATGACGATGGTGAAGAAGATGACAAGTACCCTGATCTCAGGCACTCGTTATTCGACGAAGATTTTGATGACCCAGGTGGGTCGATAATTGATATGGTGAAGAACTCCAAGGAGGAAGGGGAAGACTTCAAGTTGGAAGATGAGATAGATCACGTAGCAGACTTGTTCATTATGAGGTTCCATAAACAGATGCGTTTGCAGAAGCTGGAGTCATTCAAGAGGTATCAAGAGATGCTTGCAAGAGGACTTTAAGATGCTTGCTTGTGCTATACTGCTCTAATCAAAGGGCAGGGACTCTTGTTTATTTGTTCATGTCTGTATCTTTTGAATGCATCTATTTTACTTGGAATTTTTATGATTTAGATATCAGTTAAATAAAATTAGTGCTTCATTTTATCAAATACGTTGTGTTCTTTTGATCAAGAAAAAAAAGAAAAAGAATTTTGATTTGAATTAATTGAATTATAAATTTTACTGGGTTAAAATAAAATTAATTAATAATAAAAATATACCTCAATTTTAAATTAAAACTTTAATATTTTATAATTTTTTTTAAAAATTTGATAATACACAATATTACCCCGACTATTGTAACTCTACACTCTAATTTCTATTACAATCGTAATTCTGTATTCTAAGTTTTTTTACGATTTTGATTGATTCTTCGTAGTTGTGACCCATATTTATTTTTCAATGCTGTAACAGGCTGTTTCTTATTCTAAAATGATTATAAGACTATAAAATTTATAAATTCAAATAATAATCTTAAAAAATAATAGTAATTAAAAGAAAAGAATGTCCAAGATAAAAAATGTCATAATTATAATTTTAAAATCAATATTTCTTTTATTAATTCTGAAATGGGGAACGTAATGATAGCCTCCTCCACTCCAGGCCCCAAACTCTAGGCTTTTTATATTTCAGCCCACAGTAACCTAAAAACCAAGGCCTAATAAATAAAATAAGGAGACCGGGGAGCCACGTCAGCCAAATTGGCGCCAAAACTTCCCGCCAAAAGAGTGGAGGGAAGGGAAAGGGCATTTAGTCTTTAGATCTTGAAGCGTATGCCCTAACGATAACAAACCTTTTCTTGTACCAACAAAAAAGGGAGGGAAAATGTCGTCGCCGTCAACACCGGAATCTCCGACCTCCGCCGGCTTTAACACCGATCAGATCCCTCACAACACGTCCGACAACGATGAGGCCGCAGTGGATCCCGACGTCATTGCAGACGAGCCCGAAGAGCCCCAGGAAGAAGAGGAAGGAGAGGATCTCTTCAACGACAATTTTATGGAGTAAGTAGTAGTAGTGTAGTTTGCTTGGTTTGGGTGGTTATTGATGAGGATTCTGTTGTGTATGTGCAGCGATTATCGGAGAATGGACGAGCAGGACCAGTATGAGTCGTTAGGGCTGGACGATTCGATGGAGGATGAGAGGGATTTGGATCAGATCATGAGAGATCGAAGAGCTGCTGAAGTCGAGCTTGAAGCTCGTGACGTGCGCTTTTCAAGCCGCAAGCTTCCACACCTCCTCCATGACAATGGTTAAATTTCTGTCTTTTGAAATTGGGTCTAGTGCTTTTTTTGTTGACTGTTCTCAGTAATTGCAATGGTTACATGAAAATTTGACGTAGTGTTTGTTTGTTTGTTGAATGTTTTGAGTAATTTGCAAATTTTGTTATATGAAACAAAATAATTGGTTGTAGATACCGATGATGACAACTATAGGCCTTCAAAGAGGTCTAGAGCAGATTTTAGGCCAAGAAGCTTTGATGAAGCTGATGGTATGCAAAGTTCCCCTGGAATGTCGCAACGGGGGCATTCCAGGGATGATGTGCCCATGACCGACCAAACTGATGATTACCCCTATGAGGTATCCAAAATTTCTAATAATCCTTGAGATGTTAAGTTTCTACATAAACTGAGTCCAATGGAGGAGATCGTCGTGCAGGATGAAGAAGGAGATGAGGGTGAATTTGAAATGTATCGTGTCCAAGGAACATTGAGGGAGTGGGTTACAAGGGATGAAGTGCGCCGTTTCATTGGGAAGAAATTTAAGGAATTCTTACTCACGTATGTCAATCCAAAGAATGCACACGGAGATATAGAATATGTGCGATTAGTCAATGAGATGGTGTCAGGTGAAAGAAAAATTGAAGAATTGAGTTTATTTCTTTTGTTCAGGTCTAATTTATTCTGCCATTGATTTCATTTTATTTGTTTGAATTTCACTTGTAGCCAATAAGTGTAGCTTGGAAATTGATTACAAGCAGTTTATCTATGTTCACCCCAACATTGCCATCTGGCTTGCGGATGCCCCTCAATCTGTCCTAGAAGTTATGGAAGAAGTTGCCAGAAATGTTGTATTCGAATTACATCCTAATTATAAGAATATCCATCAAAAGATCTATGTCCGCGTGACAAACTTACCAGTTTATGATCAAATACGGAACATCAGGTGGTTTTTCTACTAATTTCTATTTCTATGTTGAGTAGAAGTTCTCCTTTACGTTTTTAACTCTTCATATGGATTGTGAACGTCTAGGCAAATTCACTTGAACACCATGATTCGTATAGGAGGAGTGGTAACTAGACGATCTGGAGTATTTCCTCAGTTGCAACAGGTAAAATATGATTGCAACAAGTGCGGAGCAGTTTTGGGACCATTCTTTCAGAATTCATATTCCGAAGTCAAGGTTGGCTCTTGCCCTGAATGCCAATCTAAAGGGCCATTCACTGTCAACATTGAGCAGGTGGAAGCATCTCATAACTTTTTTAAATTGCCCTTTCTTTATAGCACGAAACCTTGAGAATACTAGAGGAAGCGCAGTTTTAAGTATTGATTTGATAGTTTGTTCATTACTTTGCTGAATTGAACCTCAGTTAAGCAATTGGGATTGATTGTGTTAGGATGTGTTGAGTTGATTCTGCTTCTTCTTCTTAAGTTGTGGCAGGTTGCGACTAACTCCTTCGCTGGTCTATGTATCTTTCCAGACAGTTTACAGGAACTATCAAAAACTTACACTCCAAGAAAGCCCTGGAATTGTGCCTGCAGGTCGACTTCCAAGATACAAGGAAGTGATTCTATTGAATGATTTGATTGATTGTGCTCGACCCGGAGAAGAGATTGTACTATTCTTTTTTCTTGAGCCTGCTAATTTTGTCCCATTTTCTTGTTGATAGCTATCTCATTCTATACCTTTCTTTCCTTTGATATGTATCAGGAGGTCACTGGAATTTACACTAATAACTTTGACTTGTCCTTGAACACAAAGAATGGATTCCCTGTCTTTGCTACCGTGATTGAAGCAAACTATGTGACCAAGAAACAGGATCTATTTTCTGCTTACAAACTTACGCAAGAGGACAAAGAAGAAATTGAAAAGTTAGCCAAAGATCCAAGGATTGGAGAACGGGTCTGTTACCTAGAGTTTTTCGCTATCAACCATGTTTCTGTAATGTTTTTGTTTAACAACTATTAACCGTCCTCCTCTTATAAAAATTTCAGATTATCAAATCTATTGCCCCTTCAATTTATGGCCACGAAGATATAAAAACTGCCATAGCTCTTGCAATGTTTGGAGGCCAGGAGAAAAATGTTGAAGGCAAGCATAGACTTCGAGGGGACATCAATGTACTTCTCCTTGGTGATCCTGGCACTGCAAAGTCCCAGTTCCTTAAGTAAGAACTGAACTGAAAAGTTCTGTAACCATTTGACCACTAGGAGTGAGCAAATAAATTGATGAAGGATGTTTCTTTCAGGTATGTTGAAAAGACTGGGCAAAGGGCTGTGTATACTACTGGTAAAGGAGCCTCCGCTGTTGGTCTAACTGCAGCAGTGCACAAGGACCCTGTGACAAGAGAGTGGACGCTGGAAGGTGGAGCCCTTGTCTTGGCAGATAAGGGGATATGTCTCATTGATGAGTTCGACAAGATGAATGATCAGGATCGGTAAGGAATTGGAGAGCTAGTCTTTTTGTATTAGTGAGGTGGGATGTATTCTTGATTAACAATGTGTTTACCTGTTATCAGGGTGAGCATCCATGAAGCAATGGAGCAGCAAAGCATTAGCATATCAAAGGCAGGAATTGTTACTTCTCTACAGGCTCGCTGTTCTGTCATTGCGGCAGCAAATCCAATTGGAGGAAGGTATATGAGTACTTAATGTTGATGTATTGAGAAAAATGAATAGCAGGAAACAGGAACGTTGTTAGTAAATGCTTTCAATTCCCTCAAATACTTTTTGCAGGTACGATTCCTCCAAGACATTTTCACAGAATGTTGAGTTAACAGATCCCATCATTTCACGTTTTGATGTCCTCTGTGTTGTTAAGGTAAACCTTTATCTTGATTCTTCTTTGATTGCCTGCCATTTGGTCGAAGTTAACAGTGAGACAAACAATTTCTATTTGCAGGATGTGGTTGACCCAATATCAGATGAGATGCTTGCAAAGTTTGTAGTTGACAGTCATTTCAAGTCACAGCCCAAAGGTGCTAATATAGATGCTAGATCCTTGAATGAGTCTGAGGATGATATTCAAGCCTCTGCCAGGCCTGTTGATCAAGATCCAGAGGTATCATAATTAAGAGCCTTCATTTATTCTCTAGAGATGGGCCTGATCTTTTTATTTCTTTAATCATGAGAACTTAATTTGTCCCAGATTATTTCCCAAGATTTGCTGAAGAAATACATAACATATGCAAAGTTAAACGTTTTCCCGAGGTTGCATGATTCTGACATGGAAAAGCTCACACAAGTATATGCTGAACTTCGAAGAGAATCATCGGTGAGATGTTTGTTCTACTCTTTGGTATTAACTTTAAGGGGCGTGCAGTATATTGATAATCCTGCTATATTCCTTTCTACTATACTTATGTAGCATGGACAAGGAGTTCCAATAGCAGTGAGGCACATAGAATCGATGATTAGAATGTCTGAAGCACATGCCAGAATGCACCTCAGGCAGCATGTCACGGAAGAAGATGTTGACATGGCAATAGGTGTTTTACTAAATTCATTCATCTCAACACAAAAGTATGGCGTGCAAAGAGCTCTTCAAAAGGTAAAGAGAATGGATGCTTTTCTCATAAGCCTTCTTTCTGTTTGTTTATATTCCCTTGGCATACTTCTAATATACCCTATCATACTGTTTGGGAATGGGTGTGAACAAAAGGGAAAAAGACAAAAAAGGATTCTATGGGAATGCACACCTCCAAATGCCATATTGTTTTAGCTTTTGTTTACGAAGCTAGTTTCTGACGCCAAATATCTTCAATGTACATGTGCCAATCGGCCGAAGTTTTTTTCTTAAACAACCCTTGTGTCTGACTTGTTCTGGGTTCGAATTTTGAAAATAAAAATATTGATCCCATTTTGGCTACAGAATCTATGTCTCGACTGATACCAGACAAGGTGGCCTTAAACTATGTTTTAGACCTATTTCATCTTCGTTCACAAGTTACTCGGTCCTACCAGTTTAGACAAACAAGCTTTGCATTTGTGTTCATCCAAACAACTGAAAGTGGGCGATTTCTTATTGCTATAAGTATAATTTTATGGCCAATTTGAATTATTTACTAAGCATGGCTTAATGTCAATACAGAGTTTCAGAAAATACATCACTTACAAGATGGATTACAATAGAATGCTTCTCAGTCTTCTACAAGAGCTTGTGAACAAAGCGCTTCGCTTTGAAGAACTAATTTCGGGTTCTACTTCTGGGCTTACCCATATTGATGTGAAAGTGGACGATCTACTGAGCATGGTACAGGAAACCTAATCTTTTTAGTCTCCCCAAGATTTTTCTGTTGGATGGTCGGATTGCAAGATGAAAGATTATACTGACTCGTGGAATGTTTTGGTTATTTCTTCAACTAATGCAGGCAGATGAACGTGGGATTAGTGATCTAAGACCATTCTTCTCAAGCAAAGATTTTTCTTCAGCAAATTTTGAGTTAGATCAAGAACGAAGAGTGATCAGACATCGACTTCCAAGACGATGATCCTCCTATCCTATCCTAAATGCTAAGGTTGGGCATATGAAGAATAGCCCTGCAATATTTAGGACGATCTTTCTTTTAGAAACAAAGTGGTTTGACTTAGGTACCTGTTATTTGTAACTATTATTTGTTTAACGAGATGAGTTCCTGCTTGCAATGCCTTTCTTCCAATTCTTGGTATCGATCAATTCTCTTATTGAAGCTGCAAGCTGAAAAATATGAAAATTTCGGAACAAGTCATTGAGCTGTATAACTTAACTGATTTGACAAAAGCGTCTGATTTAGTTTTACACACTTTTCTTAACTTTCGATGTTGTATAGATCTAACTAATTTACCTGCAATTTTAGAACATACAACAGGAATGCATTGGCAAACCTCAATCACCAAAAAAGATGTCAAAAGAAAGTAAGGTAAAATTTGGAAACATCAAAAGTGCTCCGTCTCCTGAATCTGCTATAAGAGTATCATTTCCTTGATTTGATGGTAGTCTTGATTTTGGATTTGGAAGAAGGCTTGATGGATGTGGCGTGATGTTGATGCTCTGAAGTGATCTTGTTATGAGTCTTTTGGGTGACTTGAGCTTTTTGGGTGGCCTTAGACAGATGTTTCTTCTTCTTCATTCCGAAAGACGAAAGCTTTCTTTTCTTCCCCTTCTCTTTAATGGTTTCGAGCTTGGGTTTCCATCGTTGAGACCCTACAAGCTGATTATAATCCCTCCGCAACTGAGGAGTGCTGCATACTCTACTTCTTGTGCTGTTGTTATCTTTTTCTTCTTCTGACTCACTGAGCTTGCCTTGTTCCATCAACTGCCATATAATAAACTCATCCGACACTCGTATCCTTAAACACCCAGATGGAGATTTTTGTATGTCGAAGGGCTGACATGTGGCTGCCTTCTTCACAAGTGCGCTTCTTGAATTTCTCAATGCTTGGGAGGAGGATTGACTGGTAAAGGAGGCTATGGTGACAAAAGACAGGACAGACTGGAAACAATGTTTCGGTAGAAGAAAGTAGTTGCGACCGAGCTGAAGGCGGTCGTTTTGGGAAAGAGATGGGATCTTCTGGCCTATGTACAAGGAATCAGAAGAACACACCAAGTGCTTTGGGAACTGCATCATTAGCTCAGAGACGCGAACTGGTCTGTGGTAGACGGTGACTTTGCCGTCGGAGTTGATGAGCTTGATGGTTGGTGCAGGCCGGTCTTGGTGTTGGTCTTGAACGCAGGGGAAGCGGTGGCCCATTAGCTGAAAACACCAAGGGAATATATGGAGATTCACAAGTTTAATCCCCATGACTAGGAAACTCAACTTAGCTTGTGCATACGGTAAGAACTATGGCATGTTGAGAAGAGATGAGACAGCAAAGATAAGAGAAGGGTCGGAGAGGAGATGGTAATTTCATTCATGCGTATGTTTTATAGACTCCTGTTCCCAATTTGGATTAGCATTTAGCAGCAGTTGAAATTGGAACTTGGAAGCAAGAAGAAATACTGAAACAGTAATATTTGTATTGAGAATAGTAGCCAGTCAAAGAGGGAGGGAGAGAGTTGTTTTCGGTTGGCAACTTTTGGTTTTTAGCGAGAGGCGTGTGAGACTCCACAAGTTATGGCGCTAACGCCATGCATCAATCAGCCTGCCTTTTTTTTCACATGCTTTTTGTAACTTGTGAAAGTTGCCATTTTGGTAAAATGAAAATATGCAAAAACACTTAATATTTGAAATTATTAAGTAATTTGTATTTTAACAATATTATTATAATAATTTTATTAAGAAAAAGAATTGAAAAAAGGGGTCCTACGAAAGCGTGGGGGTGGTGGAGAAGTATGTTATTAGTCCAAGTATGGAGTCCGTTTGTTGTTTCGGTAGCGCACGTGTTTTGTCTCAAAGTAGAAACCCGCGAAGACCGTGAAGAAGACGGTGACCGTCTCAATCCCAATCACCAATGTTGCCTAATATGAATATGTTTGACCAGTAAATGCAATACTATGTATGTGTGCTCTGGTCGACTTCTTTGACTGTCTGTTCTCTCTCTTTGGACATTGGAATAGGATGGGACTCCCGTCCCAACAGAAAATTCATAAATTATCACTTTCCATAATTGGGCACTTGGGCTTTACTAAGTGAAGATGTTCTGCATTATCCAAAACAGAGACCAGACCAAGTATTATGGGTTTGTATTCCTAAAGATAGGTCTGAACCTTAATGGGTTAAATCACTTTGTTGTTTGGGTTAAGAAGGAAAGGGAAGGGAGGGCACTTGGACCTTAGCAATCATGTGTTGGCGCGGTTATATGCTCCAATTTTATTACAAACTCTACAAAATAAAGAAACTCATATTATAAGCTCGGTAAAGTCACTCTTTTATTTTCAAAAAGTCACAAATTCAAATCTGAAATAGTCTTTTTATAAAAATATAAAAAAATTACATATAATTACATCTCCCTTCTAACTTTCACGTAACGGAGAGCTTTATGCATTGAAATTCGTTGACTTGACTTCATATTAGAAGAGTAGAATTAAGATTTCATCATTAAATCAATATATAATAATCTATTTTTCAACACGGACCTCATTCCTTGTTTTTCAAAGATAATATTCGTTTATAGATTTAGATTACTACATGATAAAGACTTTATGATTTGGTCGTTTATTAAAATGAAAAAAAAAGAATTATTAAATAGTTCATTTATAAACTAATTTCAACTTGAAGCTTAAAAGTATGAAACTATTAGTTGAATCGAGTTTGACTTTACAAAGGTGGAAGTGAACTTGGCTTATGAAGCCTGAGTTACACTAATTGAGGTTATTTTCAGTTTTGTTCAATTTGGACCTTTCTTTTTCAACCTAGTAAAATGAGCTCAAGTTGAGCTTGGATGCCATTTTCTTGAATCTGAACAAGAGTTTGAACTTTGAACATGTCCAAGTTGGGCTTTATTTTATAAGCCTATTTGATAAATGAAACACGTGTATAAAGAAGCCGCAACGGTGGAAGCTCCTTGGGTTGTTACCGAACAATTGAGATTTAGCATGACAATTGACTAAAACATAACATCTATATCATGTATCCTTTGAATCTTATATGCATCTTTTGAAAAACACGCATAATATGTAAGCCATTATATTTCACATTTTGACTATTTTATTAACTTCAAATTGGCTATGATGAAAATGCCAACCATGTCTCAAAACGCGGCCGAGAAGAAGTCCAATTGTAACAAATGTACTTAAATTTAATTTTGTATAAGAGGGTAGGCTAAAGGCTTGGTCTAAGTTGTGAGGGACCACCTATACATAGTTATATGCATACCCACATTTGAACTTTTACTCACTGCCAACAATGTTAAGAAATTATTGAAGTGAAACGCGAATGGGTATTGGTTGCTTTGGTCATTTGAATTTTCTTTTTTAAACATACTTGCAAGAAGAAGAAATCATTGAATC
>JANSVA010000003.1:7074077-7086948 GCA_025504915.1 Erythroxylum reticulatum | reverse complement strand
CTACTTTACACAGATATGCTCGAACTATGGAAATAGGATTTTCAGATTAATGAGTCAATTTTAACTAGAAGCATTGGCCACGTCATCCCCGACGTGAATCACTCTCTCTTTTGTGAAAAGGGGTGGGCCCAACAAAATCCCCTAGCTGTATAAGTGCCACGTCACCTTATCCCTCTCGCCGCTCACGCGTTTTTATCCCTGTCTCTTTTTGTTTTTTTTTTCCTTTTCTTTTTAAAGTATCCTCAGTTTACTTTATTATATTCTCTCAACTTGTGACAGTTGGTATAAACGACTAGTCGGCGAGTACTTGCGCTTTTACATCGGAGTCTTACTTATATTACGAGAATTGAAGAGGGCTGCCTTTTTTTTTATTGCTTTGGTATATTCTGGAGTTTATAATAATTATTAATTCGTTAATTTCACATTTAAGATATATAAAATATATTTTTGGGAGTTTATAATAACTCGTTAAATAGTTTATGATAGCAATGCATATATTTAATTTAGGCTTTTTGAAGTGTCTATTTTACAAATTGTGGAATGTATTTTATTGAAGTCAAACCCATCAGCTTTTAAGATTTGAAAGGACTAGTTGACTTTGACTTACTATATTTCTATGTAAAATACTATTTTTATATTTTGGTGAAAATTTATCTACTTTATATTACCCAAATTGTTTAGGTTTAAAATGCATAGTGTTCATTGTTTTTTTAAAGAAACGTAATTAAAAAAACAATAATAACAACTCAATACATAAAGTATGATAAAGTCAAATCTTATTTTTAACTAATAAAAAAGTTATATTTGATTAAAGAAAAAAAGGTATGTACATATTAAAATCATAAAATAATATCACAACGCTCATTAAAAATTTTATTGACACTCGTAATTTTAAGAGGTCCAATAATATGCAGTCTTATTTCTAATGAGTAGATAAACTATTTTCAAATGACCACATGAGAAAATAAAAAAATTAAAATTAAAAAATGATAATTTATTATTATTATTAAAACAAGGGTTTACTTTGAAAGCCAAAAAAGAATATACCTAGCATGGTTCGGCAATAATAATAATAATTATTATTATTATAAATATATTCCTTTTCGACTTTTAAAGTAAACCCTTGTTTTAATAATAATAATAATAATAATAATAATAATAACAATTATTATTATTATTATTATTTAAGTCGAAAAGGAATATAGTGATGTGATTTTAGAGTTAAAATTTCATTGAAAAAAAAAGGATAACAAAATTCTTTTTTGTTAATATGACATATTTTTCAAATATTATGTAACTATATAAGTAAAAACAATGTTTTAACTATAATTTTTAAAATTTTAAGTACTAGTTATTTAAGTCAATATATTCGGTGCACAAGACTTCCCGTTTTGTAGTGGTCTGGGAAGGGTCATAATATACGCAACACTTCTTTTATATTTTTTAAAGAAATTATTTTTGTGACTTGAACTTGTGATCTTATATGATCTCAAAAGAGTAATTTTATCAGTTAGTCAGAATTTTTTTTGATGAAATTTAATTTAAGTAATTAAATTTTAAAATGTGTATAAATTAAATCAAAAATTATTTTAATGTAACATATTCGTCTTAAAAATAATATTTTAGCTTAAGTTATAAGAAAATTGACAATTTTTAATTAAAATATTAAATATTTTTAAATTTATTATTTAAAAAACAAGGTTATTGTCCGAAAGCTCCGTCGCCAATGCTACAGTATTTATTAAGTATATCCATCTCTTGTCGGTAAATCACAAGCTTGCAACCTCAGTGCGTGTGTGGACTTCACGTTATATCTCAAGCCACTCAAGACACGCACATCCTGATGAAGCCCCTTTGACATTGTCACAAGTCAAACCCACGAACCCGTTTCAATGTCAGATAAGTATACAGTGAGAAAGGACAAGATAAGCATTGATTTGAGATGCCAAATTGCCAACTTCTCTCTCTTCTTCGTCACTTTATATAATATTATTGTTTCTCTACTCATTGCCACTTCCACTCCTTTCGGCCTTCTTTTCAATCCAAGCTTCTCTCTCAGGTTGAAAGTCAGCGCCTTCTTTTGTCTCCTCCTACACCGAGCATTTACTTGCAGAGAAAAGAAAAAAGGCGTTTTGGTACAGGTTTTGCTCAGAGTTTGTCTGTCTAGGCCATGGAGGCTGATTGGGATCTTCACGCCGTGGTCAGAGGCTGCAACGCTTCATCCACTTTCAGTTCCGGCGGTGCTATCACCGCCGTGTCTGCTGCAACCACAACCAACAGCTCCGGCTGTTTTAGAGCAGATTTTGGAACTCAGTCTTGCATTTCTTCGTTTGGTAGTGAACAAGTTGGCGACTTTTTCTCGCTGGTTACAGATCCCTTCGAAGCAAGAGTCTCGGTTGGAGATTTGCAAGAGCTTTACAAGCCCTTTTTTCCCAAATACGAACCTCTACATTCATCACCAGAAAGCATGCCCATCTCTTGTTTTAGTTCTCTCGGTGTATCCAACGAACAAATACAGTTTAAACAGCAGCAGCAGCAGCCGCCTAAACAGTCTCGTCCTGGTTCTGTGAATACCAGTGCAAATTCTCACACCAGCAGATCCAAAAAAAGGTAAACAGAAATGAAACAAACTTCATGGCTTAGCAGGTTCTGTTTCGTTATTTAAAACATTTCTTTCTCTATTTACAGGAAAAACCAGTTCAAGAAGATATGCCAAGTACCAGCAGAAGCTTTATCTTCAGATATATGGGCATGGCGCAAATATGGCCAAAAACCCATCAAAGGTTCTCCACATCCAAGGTAAAGAATCTATGTACATCCCTGTTGGATTCCTAGTAAAGCTTGGTTTATATCGATTTTTGAGTTTAAATCCCTGTCTTCTTCATATGTTTGTGTTAGCTACCATCTGGAAGTCAAAACCATAATCTTTAAAAATCTAACCGAGCTTGGTGTTACACTTTTGCAGGGGTTATTACAGATGCAGTAGTTCAAAAGGTTGTATGGCTCGTAAACAAGTGGAGCGTAACAAATCAGACCCTAGAATGTTCATAGTGACCTATACAGCGGAGCACAACCACCCAGCACCAACGCACAGAAATTCCCTCGCCGGAAGTACTCGACAAAAGACCTTGACTCCGCAAACCGTCACCAACAGTGATTCCAATAACAACAATAAACCCTCGCCTGCAAAACACACCTGCTCATCTCCAGCGACCTCCTTGGAAGACGAGTTTTTGCCACAAATTACCAACACATCTGACAGTAGAGAAGAGAAAGACATAATGGATGATTATGATGATGGTGATGACGTTGACGATGAGTTTGGTGGGTTCTCAGACCTGTCCTTGACCGATGATTTCTTTGTGGGGTTAGACGAATTCACGCTTCCGGTGAGCGGAGACCGATTCCCCGGTCACTTGACATCGAGTTTGGATTACCCTTGGCTTGTTAACAATGCCACGACCGCCGCTGGCGGAATCTGACATTAGCCTTAATGAGTTTTTGACTGTTTATTTGATTTGATATCTTGTTTTTTTGGGTTGATTTTTTCAATTATTTACAATTATAAACTATACTTCTGTGTGTACTTAGCATAGCTTTCTGTTCCTGTAATTCTCGTGAAGCCACAAAATAGAGTAAGAGTAAAAATAAAAATAAAAAAGAAAATTATTTATTTCATTATTAAGCTAACTTACAAATTCTACATAATATTTATTTAATCGATTTAACTTTTAATATTTTGGTATGATTTATTCTAATAATTTTATTATTAAAAATGACTAATTTATTAATTAATCTATAAATTTAATAAATTAATCAATTTTATAAGTCAATTAATTTTTTTAACAATATGTTTAATAGGTAATAAATATTTCGATCATATTTTAAATTTTTTAATTTTATCACTGTTTAATATCGATTAAATCTTTAAAAATTAAAATTTTTGCTTTATCAGTTTAATTTATAACTTTTAAAACATTGCCTAATATCAATATATATATCGAAAAAGATTTATAATAAAAGAGATTTTCGAATAATTGTTTTGTTATTTTTATCCCTATATCCTTAAAATTGGCAATAAACAAAAATGAATAAATCCAAAATCTGCTTTTAGCTCAATTAAAATAAGAGTAAAGTTGAGTGATTCAATTTTTAATTGAATTAATAATTAAAATAATATTATTTTTAAAATAAAATAAATTAATTTATTCGTTTTATTAAATTAAGTTCATTAATTTTAAATGAATGGTCATTTCTTAATTCTTGTATTTCACCAAATGTGTGTTTGAGTGAATCATCTAACGAATACTCCATACCGATCTTTCAAGATATACATTTATGGACTTATCCGATGAATAAGCCCACTCTTGACTCAGGCCCAAATGGACTATTATTGAACCAAAAGAGTAGGATTAAAACTAATATAATATATATATGAAATATTGTAATAATAACTTTATTTTAAACATATAAATTAGAAGATAATATTTAATTTTGTAAAGAAAAATGGTACTATTTATTAAAATAATTATTTTAAAATTTTATTCTACTGGAAAAAAAGATATCTACATCTATCATAGTTCAATTTATTGTGAAATTTTCTTATTATCTAAATTATTAAAATATATACTTTTAAAATTCTTTTAAAGATCAATAGACTTACTTACATGCCCGAGACACTTACCGAGCATCCACTTTCGTGAAGAACAAAATAGGACCTACTTTTATCCCTCGTAAAGAATAAAATAAGATAAAATATAACTCATTCTTGATTGTTGAAAAGAGCAAAATAAGACAAAAAAAGATTCACTTTTTAACTCTCTTAAAGAACAAAATAAGGAAAAATAGGATTCATTCTTAACTCTCACAAAGACCCCTTTGTCCACAGCTTGTAAAACGTTAAAAACGATCCCATATGAACATATTTATATATGTGTAGGCTCATCGAATACGTATAAGCAATTAACTTAAATCATTATTAGTTTTTTCCTCGTATCATATTGGATGTGATTATTAAGATTTGGCATATAATTATAGAGAAACTAGGTTTCCAACACAATAAGCAACTTCGTAAAACATACAATTCTACTAATATCCACAGCTAAAATTTCCAGTTTATCACTAAAACACGACTTTGGATTACACTTGACATGAATTGAACTTATAAGAAGAGCAAAAAATAATACACTTTTAGTAAATAAAGGGAAGGACTTGAAAAGGGAAGAAAGAAAGAAAAAAAGAATAAAGAGTGAATTGATTGCTCTAGAAATAAATGACCAACCAACACTATATACATAGCATGTTAGTTTGGTCAGAATTCGCCGTAGTTTCTTCTTTTTCGAGTGCTCCATGGCCCATTGCTACACACACATGGAATAGAGGAATAGTAGTCCGAATGATCATCGGCTTCTCTGTATACTAATTAATACCTTCAATCTTTCGAATCTGCTGCTTAAAAGTTCTCTTTGTGGAAATCAAACTTGGTGGAGGTCTTGTGGGAGAAGTCTGAAGCTAGTTGCCTTAGCTCCTTCGTTAGTGCTGGTGCCCCACAGTAGAAAACTCCTGAAATATAGGCATAACATGCATGAAAAGTTAGCTACACGTGTTATGGACAGCTGGTTGCAACGAATGACTTTAGCTAGTGGATAGAGTAGGTGAAACCCACCAATTTTAGACTCAGGATGGTGGAGAGCAATTTTCTTGTAGACTTGTCTCCAATTAGGCTTGGCAAAATGGGACTTCACCCTCGTGCCTGAAACCACGTCCACACCGTTCTTTGCGTGGTGAAGAGACTGAAGCATTGCTATGAGAGCTGACCTGGCGTCACCTTCTTCGTAGACACTTGTGCAGTAGTTGTGGAGCTCTATCACCTCCTTATCGTCCATTTCTGCAACTTCGTTCATTATCCCTTTGAACCACTCGAATGACCCTTGTTCTCTTGTCACCCAGTAGAAGTACGCTTTCCTTGTCTTGAAGTTCTTGTTCTTATGGTTACTGCCACTCCTAGGAGTAGTAGAAATACCATAGCTCCCATTCTCTAAGGATTGTATGGATCGATCATCTGCTTCTTCCTTGTTCATCATATTGTTGATGATGTCCTTCACTATGCTGATCATGGGTGTGGCTCCAATCCCCAATCCTACCAGTAGGACCACATCATATTTCTTGTAATCTTGTGCTGGTGCCCCATATGGACCGTCGATCATTATCTTGGGAAAGCTGCATGCATGCCAATCATTACTCGTCTCGTTTAACAGAAACGATATACATAAAAGAATTCAGTGCTCAACACTCGACATCACGATCACATTACCTTGGATTACTTCCCCCTTGCATGTGATCAGCTCTGAGTAGGCCACTTTTCCCAGCAGGTGGAGGTTGACATACCTGTGATTGAACCATTAAAATTGAGAAACTTATGTATGATCTGTAACTTGATCAGGACAAGTGCATGTTAAGTCATGTCAAACCTCGGAGAAAACAGTTTTAAGCTGTCGCGTCCAATCACCTAATGTTCGAATGTGGACACTGAGGTAATCGTCTCCTGGTGCTGAGGTAATAGAAAACGGATGCCTGTTCATGTTATAAACGAACCAATTAGTCACAGTAATGTTAGACCTCAGAAGGTTCATACAACAGTTAAAATACGTATGTTAAATGAAGTGCGTACCACTCGAAGGGAGAAACTGCAGCACAATTGACAAACATGTACTGCCCGCTCTTGTACTTGAAACCCTGAGGCTTTGACATGTGCAATGCAAGAACATTTCCTGGGTACACCGCAACCTGAAGTATTTATGGACACACAATACTCATTAGATGTATGAAGATCAATCAACTCAGTAGTACAAAACCGTATTTGTATTCTTCAAGTTTTATCTATTACCTTGAGAATCTTAACAGGCTTGATGCTTGATCTAAAAGCCCTGATCAACCTCTCGCATGCATAAAGGGCAATGGGCACTGCCAGATACATCCATGTCTGCAGAGAGTTTTGCATCAGCAAAATGCAGAACAAAAGCAAAAAGGAGTAAGTATGGAAGTGAAAGACAGGCCTCACCGTTTTGTTATACCATTGCTTGGTGAGGTAGAGCTTGATGCCATGGACAATGAGGAGAGCGTAGACGATGACAAAGAGATGGTGTGAGTACCAGAAGGCATTAAAGCCGGTGAGTTTCTTGAGTGGTTTGGGGAGGTTGAGCTTATTACGCCTGAACCAAGGTGTGGCTAATGTGAATGCTATTGCCATTAGCACCACCATTATAATTCCAGTGACCCCCTCCACTCCCTTCACGAACCACCAGTAGTTTGAAGGTTGTTCTTCCCCAAAGTAAGGCACCATAGGCTCGTATTCCTCTTCTGTTGCGTGAAGCAGTCGAGGGAAGTCGCATGTTAAATGCGCTCCTGCATGTAGTCCTACACCAATGGCAATTCCAACTGCAATCACCTGAACTTGCCATATGATACTCATATTAGTTTCTGTCGTCCAAAGTAAACTTATAAACAAAACATAAGATCAATCCGTACCTTGTGGAAATTTAGATTGTCATCGAAAGGCACAGCTACGCCCAACCTGGTCTTGTTTCTGAGCCAAGTAATGGTATTCCTACAAACTGGAAGTAAAATCAAGGCCATATTGAACTTAAGAGTCTCTGCTCCTCCTTTAGCAACACAAACACAATAGCCCATTACTTCGTAAGCAGCTTTATTATGGTACTGCACGAACTTGTAAGTAAACAAGCCTGCTACAATTCCCATCCACAGCATCATAACCCACACTCTCTGCCAATTATCCATCAGAAAGTATTTCACACTCTGGTACCATCTCCTCAATGGATTGTTCTCCTGTGTTGGCTTTAGCTTCTGGCTCAACAGTTGACTCAGAACTCTACTATCTCCAACCCTCACCGATTGGTTTGGTGCTTGTAACAGAAGAGTTTCCAGGTTGTATATCTGTTCATCAAAAGCAGTCAGGAACAGAGTCAATCTTTTCTTGCTTTTTTATTACTATAAATGTGTATATAACAATTACCATTATGTATCCAGCATTATCTGGGTCTAATTCTTCCATAATAAGTGCTGCATACTCGTTGGCCTGTTTCTGAATGTTGGAAAGCTTGTTCGCTGAAGCACTTAAACTGATAATCTGAGAAGTATATGACTCTGTCAATGTTAGTTCTGAAAGAGTTTAATTAATTGACTTGTAAAATAAATGGTTTGAAGGAGCAAGCCTAATCAGACTAAACTATTGACTTGCTCTCAACTATACCAACCTCACTGACTTCTTCTTCAGTGATTCTTCCATCAGCGTCTCTGTCGACCCTGCATGGATATTATCGACTACTTAAATTATTGATTATTGTCCGGGAAGCAACGTTTCGATACTTACAAATATATGTCATTTAATATCAAAGAAGACCGCGATTAAAAATAATCGAAGTTATCGATTTACATGCTGAAGAAGGTTTGAAGCCTGGAGTCGAAGCTCTCGTCGGATATTTGATCCCAGAACTGTTTAAGCTGAGCCTTGTTGATGGAATCACCGGTTATGTTATTTCTACGAGCTAGTGCACGAAATAGTTCTCCCGCAAATTCCTTTGATTCCTTATTCATCCCTGTAATTCATATCATATATAAACATTAAAAATCGAGAAATAAGGTAGGAATAACTCTCAATGTATCAGGATTCAGTGAGTGCGTGCCTATGCATTCGCCGAACAAGGATGAGGGTAGGAGGCCTGTAGAAGAAGCGGTAAGGTTTTGGAAGCGTTTCTCGACTGCCGCCCATCCATTTCCTGAAGTAGTGGAGGCGATGAATTTGAGACCCTTCAAGGCGTGGGCGGCGGCTGACTTGGTCCTATCGAAACGTCTGGCAGCAGAAGAGTGCCTTCTCGACAGGTTTTTCGTAAAACGTTGAGACACCTGTCTGAGATGGGACGAAGTGGTCCTAAAGAACGAAGAAGCAGAAGGCTTTCGCTCCAAAGTCTTCTTAGCCAGCAAAGCCAGCTCAGGATCATCATGCCCAGTTGTCTGAACGCTGTGAACCGCCACGGAATCATCACGAATGTCCAGAGTAATCTCTACATAGGACGAGGCATCGTCGTCGTCGTTGTTGTTGTTGGTGGTGTTGTTGATGCTGCTGACAACGTTGTCACTGAACCTGGCGCTCTTCTTAGAAGATCGTTTCTTGTAGGAAGTGCCTCCTCCTCCTCCTCCTCCGATAACTAATGGTCCGCTAAACGCTGTCCGGTCACTTGCTACGCTTTCTGTGTCTGAATTACTATCAAAATGATGATGCACTCCTCTCCCCTCTTCCATGTTTCTGATGTTGAAGCTAATCCAGTGATGTTAAACAACTGGAAATGGTATGTATGGAAGTTTAGTTGAAGAGAAGAATGAGAATCAGAACCAGAACCAGAACCAGAACCAGTGGAGAAGCAAGACCAAGTATGGAAATTGTACAGACCAATTTGGATGTAGATATATATATATATATGTGGTGGATGGTAGGTTTCCTTTGAACTTTCAATAAAATTCAACGGAATACTATAATATTATATTGTCTATCAGACGTTACCCAAGTCACCTGTCATCGTCTCAAAGTCCATGATTTAATTTTGTTTCGTAATAGAATTCTCTCCCGTTGGAATCTTCATCGAAACTATGGTATGAAATGAAGGGTTAACGGAGTAGTTAGCGGTCAAAACTGACCTTCAAAATTTGTATTTGTATTTGTTTTTCTTTTTACCATTTTCTACTTAAGTACACGTCCGTCTTTCTCTTCTGTTCTGTTAATGACCGATACTTCATAGATATTGACTTACTGTAAATGATGAACTCTTATATCTATTTTAATAAAATTTAATAATAGAATAAAAAACCTAGATTGAAGCCTTAAAGTTCTTTCAGGTCACATGTTCGAATCACAAAAATAGTTTTTTTTTTTTTTTGTAAAAAATTGCATACATCAATCACTCTCCTTCGACATTCTCAAAATGAGAACTTTATATACTGAATTCGTTCACTTTTTATATGTGCAAGGGAGAGGGAGAGTAATATTCTTCTAGACACCTATTTATTTAACAATTATTTAAAATATTCATTAATTTTGTTGGCTAATTATATGAGTTGGTAAAAGTAATTTTGATGTTATCCATCCACATGTTTATTATGTCCAATGTTGAACTTACATTCCATTATGTAAGAAAAAAGTAAGAAGGTAGCAGTTAATGTCAGTTATCTTATCTATGTGTAAATACAATATTTTGTTTAAAACATATAAATATTTTGAGCACATTATAAAGTCATATTCAAAGTCTCTGAAATCCAAATTCAGAAGACTTCTTAAATCTCTACCCCTTAGGAAACGCTATTTAATAAAACTTTAGTTTTAGTGAGTCGTACATGAGAAAATGCGGGTTTCGCTTGGTCAGTTAGAAATGCCCGACTTATTCATTTCTTGGGGAGACTACTGAGAATTTATGTAACCTATGTTAAATTAATCGTATTCTATTTGGCATTAATCTAAGTACTATTTAGTATATCTTTATTAATTTGAAATACTATTGCATACGCTTTTAATTATGACATAGTAATTACTTAAGAGTATTAATTATAAATAATTAATGAAAATAATCTTTTAAAGTTCGTAAACTTTGAAGTAATTTTAAATTGTATATAAACATTAAGTGTATAATATAAGCTTTATTATTTAAAAAATAAAAAGATTTATAAAATATAATCCAAAATTTCAGGAAATCTTTTAACAAAAATAAAATTTTATCATAAAACTTATAAATTTTAAATTAATTTGTAATTTAAATTATATTTAATCCTCTCATTCTCTTTCTTTTGATTGCGATTAACAAAGCAGTTGACCTACAATTGTGATTAACTAGGATTAGATGGCTCTTTGCTTCACTCAATTGATAACTTACATTACATTGAAAAAGACTTTGATATCTTGAACAGCGAAGTTACTCATTGGGTTCAACTTTTTAAATAGTTAACCTTTTAAACAACCAGACGGTGTGATTGTAAAGTTGATTGCATAGAAATCGGATGCCACTAATTACAGATTAGACGACATCAAAATGATAACACTTTTCAATTCTCGACTATAATTTGGTGGAGGAATACTCATTACTTGATTAAATATCTAATTTTAACTTATCTAAACCAAGTGAGTAAGCGTCAGGCGCGTGATAGCAGAATATTCCTTGACGTCTTTTATGATTGTGACGGTCGTTTTAAACCAAGCCTCCGAGTTATGGGGTCCACTCTTTTACATATATCCAAATATTAGAATACGTTTTGCAAATGAGATTAACAAATACACGTCACTGTACATTAGATATAAGTTAGCGCGTAGCCTTGAAGAGTTCATACGTACTAGGCGGCAAGTGAGTTTATAGAAACTTGAAGATTGGTTGGAAAGGGGTCTTAAAAGTCATGAAGAAGAAGAAGAAGAAGAAGGAGGAGGAGGAGGAGGAGGGTTACTTAATAAATAGGTCGGTTCTTCCGTTATAAATTGTCTAGAAACAAGAGAAAATGAAAAGGTTTGATTTGACTGACCTATTATCATATGTGCATTCATCCAATGACTCCTCTTTTTCAGCTGGCGAAGGCTCGTGGCCTGTTGTTTTTGAAGCATTATTAGATAGTCTTTGGTCAAAGTTACAAAATTTTGGACTTACCCGCCCACTTGTGTCATCAAATCTTCTGTGACTACATCAATCTGTCCCTACACCTACTTCTTTACTTTTGACCTCATTGTCTCGTCACCAAAGTGATAATTGTGTAATTCTTCCTGGATTTTGAATTACAGTGCGATCAAGAATTATTACACTAATATGTAAATATTATGGCTTGTTGTGTCATAACTCTTAAGGATATACGTACAAGTCATGAAAATAATCTTTTGTAAAAATTAAAAAGAAGTGTTGGCGCTAAAGAGTACACTAATACCCGTGATCTTCGTAATGGAACTATTGATGAGAACGTATTCGATTGGCTTGGAGACTAAACTTTAACTCAAATTTTTAAGACATTATTGTTGGATAATTTTGTCATTCTCCATAAATTAGCCAACTATTAATTATATTTTTAGTTTTAAAATAACTTATCGGTTAAATTATATAATTTGATAATAACAAAGGTAATAAAGTGACTCAGTAAAAGATTTGAATTAATAGTTTAAAGTTTGGGAGAAAAATGGATCTTAATTAGTGTAGACCGGACCCATATCGGACATTAATTGAAAACCCAATGTGAAAGCTATATATAAAGGTTAAGGTCTCCATCAGTTACTGATGTAATTCGTAAGCATACGGATCCTCTGACCCATTAGGAGTGCTTACATCTTAAGAAAATTGAAGAAAGGCGTTAACCGAGTGTCAGAGATCACTTTCCATGAAGATCTCAAAAAATTGGAGCTCGTTTTGACCTCAAAAACTGCTTCAAAACATCGAATGGAACCGAAATCAGTTATTTCGCATTTTCTTCGTTTTTAACCCTTTTATGAACAATTCAAGATATGTAATAAGGTCTATCCTACGTGCTACACGTGGTATCAGAGCAATTACGTGATTGGTTTATTAGAAACGAAGGTTTTTTGATTTCAATTCATTATAGTTTTCATTAGTTTTTGATTAGTATTTCGGTTTTTTTGAATATATGATTATGTAAAAGTGGTATACATAAGGCTAGCTATAAAAAACGGGTCAAACATGGGCCAAAAAGAGCGAAAAAATTGTCTCGGGCCACCAGAAATTGCCCTCCTTGTCGAAGGGCGATGTAACGCCCCAAGTTAGGGGTTAGGAAAATTGAGGAATTTCAGTGCACTAATTGTCAACACATATAAATTATTGTG
>JANSVA010000003.1:7010178-7020564 GCA_025504915.1 Erythroxylum reticulatum | reverse complement strand
GTTTTGTTGGTACGTTGTGGATTGTGGTAGCACATCGCTCATGATACCTGGGAAAGAAGGGAAAGTCCTAAACACACTGATCAGCGTTAGATTTCTCTGAAAACCATTGTATAAGATTACTCTGAATTGGTAAGTGCCAGATAGTTCTTTGGTCGGAGATTAGATCACCAAGTAACAAGTTAGTATCCTGTCAAACATGGTCATCCTAAGTGGATGATTTAGGAATGATCTCCTAACAATTTCTTCTCTCGCCCCCTCTCTAATATTTTGATGATTTTCCTGTTAGTTTTTGCTTTGATTATCACCTTGGGGTGAAAAGCATGACATGAATATACTCCCTTCTTTCTGTTAATCAAATTTTCCTTTTCGTCTTCAGGAGTAGTAGGTTTTTGTTCTATCCAAACCGTCCAGCACTTTTTGGAATCATTAGCTCCAGAATGGAAGTCAGGTACCATACATGTCACTTCTGCTTGGAATCTTTGACTGTATCATCATAACCTACCTCCATTGATCAGTTCTTCTTGCCCATGTAGTTTTCTAATTTGTTAAGGTGTATGTAGGCTCACAATTGTATTTTGACTGGAGAAGGAATCTGTTTAGGCACATTTATTTGATGGATAGATTAAATTCCCGCTTTAGACTAATGTTCTGGATATAAGCGAGTTTGATTTTATGGCTATATGGCAAAAAATGTTGAGATATGGACATGAGAATGTGAAGGATCACTGGTTCGTACAAATATCAGATCATGGTTTGTGGTTTGTCATGCATAAAATAGTCCATGTCCATGAGATACACACCTTGAAAAAACTAGACCAGTATATATATATATATATTGGACAAGGGCTTTGAAGTTGTGCAAATCAAATATGTTTAGATGAAGTTGTCCATGAGTTAAAGATGAATCTGCGAATAGTTTGTTTATCCAACTACGACTTTGTTATTGGTATGAAAAATTAAAAATTAAAGATATATATTAAAAAGGAATAATATGTATCAACAGATATAATGGTAAGTAGTAATACATATTCATCAGTTCAAAAGATGTTTTCTTCGTAAAACTTTGAACGTCCTTTTATCTAATCCTCACTTGATTATAATTATTTTAAGTATATCTGTTTTATTTTTTGCTGCTTTTTTCACAACTGTGTTTGTAAATTAAAAAAAAATGAAGAATAAAAAATATTCAAATTTTGCTTTTTTGTTAAAATTTCTTATTCATACTTTTATCCTAATATTTTAATTTCATTTTGAAATTCCTATATGATAAATCCCCTTTTCTTTTTATTTTATTTTTTAAAATTTCATTAATAACAAAAAAGTATCTTAGTAGTTTATAATTCTATTATAAATAATTTAATAAATCTTATTTTTAATGTTATTTAATATGAAATTAAAACTTCTAAAATAAAATTTTTTTACCAGGCCTATAAATTATTTCATAATTTTTATAAAATATTTATACAATTTCTTGATGCAACAAAATAAAAGAAAAATGTTAAAAGAAATTCCTACATTTGTTGATTTTTGTATATAAATTATTTTGCAAATTCTCTCTTTCACATCTCATACACTTATAATTATGATAATATTTTACAAAATATTTGTATTTTTTTGATGCAACTAAACAAAGCAAAATAATAAAAAGTTAAACGAAATCCTTACAACATTAGTTGATTATTTGTGGATATTAATTTTTACTTCTTATATAAAGAAATATGTGCTCGTATAGACTTCATATCACTATGTAACAAGCATTGGATAGGCATATGGCATGCATATATATATAACAGATTTTATTAGCAGCACTGACACCAAAGTCATGGACCAATCTCCATGAACCACAAACTTCCACTCAAGTCACATAACCTTAAGCTTCAACATAAACTATAATAATGTGTTACAACTGGAAGATTCTTATAAATAAGTATGCGGCAATAAGCAAGCAGACGTACATATCCAGGTTCTGTAGTTTCTGATGTAAAACAACTGGCGTTCTTCAACATGAACACTGGTATTCTTCGTCAAGAATTCAGCCATTTCTTTTACTACTTAAAGGAGAGCTGCATCACCATATCAGTAGAAGAGTACTTTTTTTGCTTCCTAGTATGAAACTGCTCCATGACTAAGATCCAAAGGACTCCTAACTGCAAAGCTTGTTCCAGCCAATGTCTTGTTCTCCTTAAACAAAACAAAAAGAACAGACAAATGACAAGTATAAAGTTTAGGATGAGTTTGCAAGTCATGGGCATCAAGAAAAATGGCAAGTAAATGAGTTTAGAGACGAAAACCTCAAGCTGAATTCTTCGTACAAGTTCTCCGATCGGCATGCGCGATTGTTCGCGCTCTGGTGCAGGCTCTTGTACCCTATCTCCTGCACCAGCAATAGGTTAGAGTTGGTTGATAGTCATTCAGAATCATCATAAACTTCTCCATCGTCAGAAAAATCATCAAATGTTCTCATATCAATTTGGTAACGTAGGATCCCTCCAAGTCCTCCAAACCCTCTGCAAAACTGGGAACCTTCCTGTGATTTGTTGGTAACAAACTCAAGACTACAACCAAACCTCTTGTACTCATTAGCAAACCATTCAAGCAGAGGCATCTTCTCATGGAGTTCCAATTCAGTAGAGCTGGATCCATCCCTAAAACTGCTCTGGTTGGCCTCTTGCTCCTTGTTCAAATATTTTATTACAACCTCGCCAGTAAAGCTGTTCTTCAACTCATACCTCTGTATGTCCAAATTTTCCCAAACTATAAGAATATCAACAGCACCCATCTCCAAAGCCTGCATTGTGTCATCCACACCAAAAACGTATTTCCCAGTATCTTGGCTAATCTCCTCAAAGTACTTGCCTATCAAGCGCTTCTCCTGTATAAACTTAACATTGGACAAAATTTCAGAAGACAGCTCAATTGCCTGATTAAAACCATTCTCTCCTCCGTATGAAACATCGGCCACATTCAGAATTTTAGCCTGAAGTCGAGGATCAAACATATCTGACTGACTTAGCTCGGTCTTGAAGTCAGCAGATCCAGCAAGTATTAATCCCGAAACATTTGGCTGACTGGTGGAGGAATTAACGAAAAACTGTGTGGCAAGCTCGGCCGTCTTCCTCACATAGTTGTGGCGCTTTTCCATTCGAAGACGAGCAAACCGGAGAGCTGACTGACCTCCTCTCCCGTGTTTCTTTGGCAGGTCAACACTAAATTTATGCAAAACCTCCCGGGTGTTACCACTCAGTGTCCCAAATAGGGTCCCATTACCATCCATGACAATGAAACCAAACTTGTCATCCGATTCCAGAAGCTCACTCAATGCCTCAGTGTGGAACTTGTTGTCACAGAGGTAAAGAGACGCATTGATGGGCCTAAAAGGTTCCAAATCAATGGTAACCTTCTTCTCCTTGCCATCTTCGGTTATAATGGTTCCAGTATAAAGCACCAGGCCTTTTGGAGGAACTCTGCTGTAGAGTTTGAGCCTCTGCTGAGCAGAGGTAATTGCACCCAGTACAGATTGCCGATTGACTCTGCTCTTGATGTTCGAAGCTGTTCCATACTCGTCGCTAAGCATCTTAGTGACACGGGAAATCTGATCACGAGGAGGCATGATAAGAGAAATCATGCTTGTCCCATTGCCACGAGCTGCCTCCAGTGCTTTTATTAGCTTTTTGATCTTCCATATCTCAATGTTTCTGTCAGTCTCACGGGCGTCCGCCATTGTTTGAACTACACCATGAAAGACCAACAACGTCAGACATAACACATCACATGTGGAATCAAAGTGCATACATATTCAGAGTCAAAGGTGCATGGATTAGCACAACCAATTCTAGGATGTTGGAATAACCCAGCACAAACCAACTTCTGTCTCCTACAAATCCTACAATCGGCATAAAGATATCTTGAGAACTGAACAGAAATGAAATTTTGATGCTAAAAGAATCGTTAAATAAACAACCGATCCCAATAAAATGGAAAAAGGAAGAACTTTTGCGGTATCAACTTAGACAAAAACAAAAGGGTATAAGTGAAAACGAACCAAACTAAACCAAACCAGACCAGACCAAGAAGGAAGGAAGGAGAAGAAAAGAAAGCAATTAACGATGGAACAAAAAGTGATTATTTAAACGAACAGAGGAAACCTAGACTGGTTCTGATCATAGCCAAAGACTAAGTAATAACAAGAATAGCATAGAAAAGGAGATTATGAAGACAAAGAGAAGTCACTAAAAAAATAGATCAATGAATAAACAGACAAAATCTGCAGAGGAATTTTAGTTAGAGAAAAGAGGAACCTGTGTGTGTAGATAAATGTTAGTTCTTTACAATATAATAATAAAGTGAAACAAGGTCCCAATAGCCAAAGCACCGAAGCAAAGATGACGGGAGGTATGAAATTAGGCACAGAGAAATGTAGAAGAAGAAAAAGAGTATATATATAAGTAAAACAAGTTAACGTAATCCACTTGAAATCGTCCTCCTCCTCCTGAATGCGTTTGCGTAAAGCGGTGAAACTTAGTCTTAGTGGATCATAGGCCCACAATACAATATCATGATTTACTATTCGGCCCTATTTGTCCATTAAGATCCCAATTGCTAATAATTATTATAAAAAGATGTAAGTAATGTTCTTTCGTTTGTGTAGAGAGACACGAAATTTTCTGTCAAACCTTACTCTTACTAATTAATAAAATGTATCGTTTCTGTTTAAATTTTAAGCAACCGTTAACTTAAATATAATTGTCACACTAACTCATAGATGTGACACTTAAGTCACACCTGTAAATTTTTTATTTTTATTTTAATTATACTGATATTAATTTAATAAAAATAAAATAAATTTTAATTTAATTATGCCGCTATTAATTTATTAAAAATTAAAATTAAAATGATAAAAAAATAAAATGGTTTGTGTCACATACACTTAAGTCACACCCATCACGCATTTTTCCTTTCTTATTATTTTAATTTTAATTTTTAAATAAAATCTTTAAGATAAAATTTTAAATTTTAATAATTGAATAATTTATTAAAATTATTTAATTAATTTATAAATTATATAAAATTAAAATTAAAATTTAATTAATTTTATTATTATTATATGAGAAAAATCAATTTTTTGTTAGATGGAGATAAAACTAGGGTATAATAAAATTCACAAAGCTTATTATAGACACAAAGCTTATTATAGACATGAATCATAAGGCAAGAATGTTTATGTGAGACAGAAGTTAGATCTACTCGTGATAGCTTCTGAAATATTATGGGTACCTTAAAAGGAAGATGTGATTGAAGGGATGAGTGTTGACTCAAATATTTATGATATACCAAGAGGAACATGTAGTGATGTTGGACAAAAAAAAACTGGTTATAGAGAAGATAATGAAGATTGTCGTTATGAAGCCGAGAGTACTCATGAGGATGTATTTATTACTAGAGAGAACCATTCGAGGAATAATGTAAAGATTAAACAAGTGATGAAGTTAGAGAACAAGAAGATGTATAACTTGAAGATGGCTATGGATATCAATCATTAGAAATATATTCAATAAATTATAGAAGTTCTCTAGATAGTGATGACTATCCTGGTGGTGAAGAATCTAGTGAACT
Organism: Erythroxylum reticulatum; assembly: GCA_025504915.1. Lineage (NCBI taxonomy): Eukaryota > Viridiplantae > Streptophyta > Magnoliopsida > Malpighiales > Erythroxylaceae > Erythroxylum > Erythroxylum reticulatum. The sequence continues at coordinate 7,014,951 of JANSVA010000003.1, read as the reverse complement.
CCTAAAGAGATCATCTAGGAGTGTTAGGAATCAACCAGATGATGAATAATGTAGTTATATCTTGACTGATAGTTTTCATGGTGAAGTTTTTCTTCTTTACCTTCTCATTCTTCTTGCATGTTTGCACCCATTTGGCATACATTAACTTATAAGCTTTGTAAATATCATCCCTTTTGTATTCTGAATCGTTATCATTTTCATATTCATTTTCACTCCATACTCATTTTTAGATTCATTTTTTACTACCATACTCATTTGTAGATTCATTCTCACTTTATTGCTCATATAAGACTTCCCTTTTCTCTTCTTCAAAGTGTTAGCATATTTTACTTATATATGTCTGAAACCTTGACACTCATAACATTGTATTTTCTTTGTTTTTTCTTGTTGTTTGAAGTTATTGTTGAAAGAACTCCCATAATTCTGTCTAAACTCAAGTTTATCTTTTTTCACCTTCTTTAGCCATTTACTGAAATTTCTTATTAATAACTCCATATCTTCATTCTCATTAGATTCATCTCCTAAATCATTCACGACTTTATCAACCTCAACTTGCAATGTCAATCCTTAGTTCTTCTCAAGCTTATCTCTCAACAAATTCATCTCAAAGTTTGTAAGAATCTCAATTAGGGCTTCTTCATTGATTGCCATTTTTGGTATAAATCTCGGAGGTAATGATCTTAATTTTTTTTACAAGTTTTATATTTGAATACTTCTTCCCAAGTTGATATGCTTGGTTGGCAATATCACGTAGCCTCTCATAAAAGTCACCAATAGTTTCACTTTCCTCCATCTTATGCTTTTCAAATCTGGTAGCCAACATTTGAAGTTTTGAAGCTATCACTGATTTTGATTCCTCATGTATTATTTGTAATGTATCTCATGCTTCTTTTGTCGATTCACAAGCTGGTATTATACTGAAACATCCATCATCTACAGCATTGAAAATTACATATATTGCTAGAAAGTTATCAAGTGCTTCCTTTTCTTCATCACTTGTCCATTCAGATGAATCTTTAGGTACTGCTTCGTTCTTTTCATTAATCATCATTGGATGTGTCCAACCATTCAAAACCGAATTTCATGCTTTAATTCTTTGTGCCTAAATGAATACTCTCATCTGTGATTTCCATGCAGGATAATTTGAATCATCTAGCAACGATAGCCTAGTGATTGATTCCCCTTCTCTTGTAGCCATACATGGTAAACACAAATCTACACCAACTTGACGCACCAAGTTCTAATTTGGTGAACCTACTTTGATACCAATTGAAAATTTACCGCTGGATTTAGTTTCATAAAAATTCTGGTTCTGCCACAGATGTTTCTAGCATAAATAGAAACAGAAAAATTAAATGCAAATTAAACAAATCAACACCTGAGATTTAGTAACACAGTTCAACACATCTTGTTTACGTGTGTGAGACCCTCAACCAGCTTAATTACTTTCACTTGTGATACAATAATAGTTTTACTCAAGGCATTACAGAGCTGACTCACCCAACCCTTAATACTATTCCTCGTCCTCACTACCTGTGAAAGTAAATCACACTAAATAAAATGACTACCTCGTGCTAACTTCAACAAAGGATTTTCTCAACAATGTTAAATAATAAAGATGATAATAAAACAACTCAAGTAATTGAAACAATAAAGGGTATAAATAAAGATGACACTTGAGATAAAAAGCAACTCCCTTAATTTTTCGCTTCATCAACGAAAGAACAAGAAGTTGTCAACCAAGAATGTTGATGTAGTCTTTCGATATTATCATCGAAATACCCACATACAGTAGTAGAAAAATCACCAACAAACATAAACATTTCTTCATCAAAACGTTACAAACATCGGGGTTGCAAAATCCACAATGCCTACTAGAATTTTATGCACACCACCACCACCATTGACAACCACCCAAACACCTACGATTAACACTCAATCAGTTTAACAACAATTACACCATCAACCATAAGTGACAGCTGCAACAATCACGAAAACTTGTAAAATTTTTGCACTCCATAAATCACAACCAGTAGCCACAAATTAACACTTCATAAAAACATCTAATAGCCACCAAAGATTTATGTAAACCCCAGAAAAATTAGCTGCCCAATTACTCTCAATGTTCGTTCAAAAATAGAACAAAACACAGCCGTCAAAATCACACAATGCTCTGTTGTCATGAAAAGATGGAAAATACGCAGTTGCCAAAATCAATGCAATCAACAACACAGTATAACCTGTAGCTGCAGAAAACATACATGATCCACTATGAACCTAACAACAAGGTTGTGAAACCATGGCAAAAAGTTGTAGTAGCAAATCAGAATTGTATCCTATAAAACCAGCTACAAAAATGATCAAAGATCGCCCCAAAAATCACAGCTGTCGAGTCATAAGTTACCTGTCTTTTTTCACACCAAAAACAACAACTTTTCAGGCCACAACACACGTAAATTCCAACCACACTACAACTACAAATAATCAAACCAAATCTCCAAAATTTATGCTTCCTTAAAAAGCCATTATCCCAAAATAGCTTGTCAAAATAAGAGTCTAAAAATCACCAATCAACGACATCTTATATTAGTTAAGATATGGTTATTTGATTCCAATTAAATCTTATCTTCATTAAGATTTTAATCTTCACATAAGAGTCCGACATAAGATAAATAACTTAGAATAGTAAAATTTCGAAGATGTCCAACTTTATCCAATTACAGATAATGCCCAAAATTAATCAATAAAATAGCTTAACACATATCTTAACAATCTCCCCCTTTTTTACATTATTTGTCACATATCAAAAGTCCCCCTTAAGAAGATAATTGGACACATTATAAATACCATATAACATATAGGAAATCCCATTTGGGACAAACGTCCAAATAAACAATAGTCCCAGTTAAACAATTATCTAATCATCCAAATTTCTCCCTCTTGGGACAAACAGATGTCAAAAGGTAAAACTAATAGTCACGCATATATCTTAAAATCTCCCATTGAATGGAATAGTCACCAAAATGATATCTCCTCTTTGGGACAAACAATGTCAAAATGAAGAATCTCTTCAATGTGATCAATCTCAGCGAATAAAGAAACATAAAAAGCAGCAATAGGTGTAGCAGAAGAATCATAAGCACGCCAAGATGATAATTTAGCACCAATCAAAACTCTAGCCAACATATAATTATTTACATTAAAGTCATCCGCGTATGATTGATTAAATTCAAAAACCCCATAAATGAATTCAACGAATTATAACCAAACTTAATCAATGTCCTCCTTATGTAAACCATGTGAAAGCATATTGCCCAAACTCATACAACCAATGATATAGAGAGAAACTAAGATAAAGATTGAAAAACTCGAATCATAGAAAACTCTAATCATAGAAAACTGGAATCTTCCTATAGGTCTCCAACCAAGCATCAACATTTTTTAAACATAACTCTATAAATCAAAATCTAAAAGCAGAACTCTCAAATCATCAAACAGAGCCTCATTTTTACATCAAATATACTATTCAATAAGTAAAAAAAATCAAAACACACAACAATCAACTGAGCCTTAGAAAACCCATCAATAAAAACTCAGAGAGCTTAGATGTTAACTCCTTCGAACCTTTTTTTTTTAAAGAAATAACATTGCTATACTTCAAAAATGTAAAGTACATAATCGTTGTGGCCCTCGAAAAAAATTCAAACCTGGTCTTATTGCTCGTCACATTATCTCTGTCTTCAACTGTCTGTTTGGTTTCTTCTTCTAAAGAAACTGACTTATCCTTTATCTGAACAGTTTCTTCACCAGCAGCAACTAACTGCAGATCTGGGCAATTTTTTATTTTTTCTTCTTTGCATCTTTAAGTTGGTTCGAGAGGTTGGTTTTGAAGATTTTCTTCAACTACTAAATTGGTTTTTAGACCATCCACATGAAGCACATTTTTTAAGTGTGGTTGTCCATCCACGCAAAGGATCCCTCTTCTAATAACCGTGACCTTCTTTCCATCTCCAAAAGTAACATGGCCATCTATACAACTTTGATAATCCATCAACTAGTTTCTTTTTCCCTTTCTAACCTAAGTATGCTTTGGTAACATTGGTTGCTACTGGAAATTCATCGTAGAATGTCTAGACTTTCAGTTTTGAGCCCTCTAAAATATCATTTGTAACAACTTGTAATAATTTGGCCTTATGTGCCCGTTTATCACACAAAAGTGACAAGTACGTATAATGTAGCACCCCACTCCCGTATGATACGTGCCCCGACATCTTGGGTGATATCCGAGTCCATGTTCCGCGAGGGTGGCATATTAGAGCACTCAATCATTCAAAAATTGATATATTTTTTTTAAACAACAACAAACATATGTGGAAGTAATAACCAAATCGGGCCCACTCTCATTCATAAACATTTTCAATCAACACAATACAATCAATAGAATTTCAATAGCCAATTGAGGCTCATTATAAATACAAAACATTTTTAGTCATAATGATTTTACATTACAACATAAATCCATTTATATACACATGGTACAAAAATTTCGTAATAAATTATTTTACAAAAATCTTGGAATACAAATTCATACAAAAATAGGAAAATACTAATACAGATGCAAACTGATCTCGACCTCTATCTTTCCTTTATATGCAGTATGTATACTCCCGTTTGCCTAACGGGGTATTCTTCTAAGTCCTAAAAAATATTTACAAATTTTGGGTGAGTTTTGCGAACTCAATGAGTGACCATCATCGATGGCTCACCCAGTCA
>JANSVA010000003.1:6945414-6965153 GCA_025504915.1 Erythroxylum reticulatum | reverse complement strand
ACTCACTTTAATTCATATATGATTTTAGGTATAATTTGGAAGCAAAGAAATTAAAGTGAGTCGAAAGCACTACATTTGGGTTGTTTTTTGAAGATTAATTTTCACTTGTCTTCATGGAGCAAGAAGAAGAAAATTAAAAGATAAGAAATAACAAAAGAGCAAAACACATGTAGCAGTTGGGAGTTGAAGGACAAAACAACTTACATGCAGGTGGATTAAAACAAATACAAAATGATAGCAGCACAACCCAAAGCAAAAGGAAGTTAGCATTTAACGCATGGCGTTAAACAAAACGCTAGTGTTGTATGCGTTTAATGCATGGCTTTAAACACTACTGTTGAATGTGAAAGTTAGTTTTAAACACTAGCATTTAAAACTACAAATGGGTTGTAAAGAACACAAACATTGTCATTCATGCTATCATAGGCTTTTAAAGAAGGGGAGAATAGAGAGCCGGAGGCAGAGTAAAAGAGAATATGTGAATAGTGGAGATAGACCAAGAAGTTTATTTGTCACATCAATAACATAGTGAGGAGAGGCTAGACGAAATAGAATAGTAGCAACAATAGCGAGACAGAAAGGTGGTCTTCGGCTGGGGAAATTTTTGTGGGGGCTTAAGCTTTTTCTTAGGAGACCCATGGAAGGCTAAGTTCACAACGCCAATTCAAAAGCAACACCAACGCCGACGACCCAGGTTAAACATTTTTTATTATTTAGTTGTTTTTTTCTCTCATTATAAATTTATTATGTTATCTTGTATGGATTGATTGGGAATTTGAGTGATGATGATTTTAATGCTCTATTGAATTGTTTTCTATGAAAACCTATTGCTATAATTGAATGCAATACGTAATCGTTGTATTCCCGATTGATGTGTAACAACTATTGATTTCAAATAATTAGAGATAACATAACATAGGTTAAATAATATGAGCTTGTGTGATTATTACCTAGATTGGTCTGTTTTTCTAATTTGTAAGGCAGTTGTCCAGATAAACTTAGATAACTTATCTAGGTTTCCCAATAGCTAGGGTTAATTAACGAGTGTTTCTTAATTAACTAGGATCTAAAGAAAAATCCTGATCAACAAAGCTTGTTGTTAATCTACGATCGATAATTGTTAAGAGAGATCAAAGAACAACAAATCAATGAATAATGTTTAATTATGGTGTAGGCCAAGATTGAACCAAAGAATCGGATCTCTATCGAATTCCCCAATTTTATCATTTTTCATATGTTTTCTTTAATTTTTTCATTAGGTTTATTTTTATTTTATTTTCTTATTAAATCTAAAACCCTTCATTACCTAAACGTCAATTAATTTCATTTCATAAGCTAACCCGACACTCCCTACAGGATCGACCTAGACTCACCATTGCTACTGTAATAGTCTAGTTATTTTATTTTGACCAGCATTACGACACGTCTATCATAGCTCAATCAGTAGTCATTAGATATTGCACGAACTATATGGAGAAAGTTGAGTGACCAATATAGGATTTATCTTCCTGGAGTTAATAGGGAGAATGTTATATTACTATTAATTAGTATTGATTAAAGAAATCGTTGAGCAAGGTTTAATGACACTTTGAAAATATTTTTTAAATTTTATTAATAGATTCAATTAAAAGTAGTAGATAATTAATATGATTGGACTCAAATAAAATAGATGTTAATTTCTCACTCTTATGTTGAATTGGAATATTGTTTGTTGAAAAGATTGAATTATATGAAAAATGTAACATACCACTCCAATAGAGCATATGCCCAACATACTCCACAAGAATGATACGTTAAGATGATTAAATCAATTCATTTCAAATTTTAATCCATCACACATATCATAAAATATTCCAATAATCATTTTTTTGCATTTTATTCACAAATATATAAAGTCTTAAATGTCATTACACTTCTAAAATTCACATGTACATTGTACAACAATTTAGAGATACAATTCTTTGGTACAAAATAACTAATGACAATTACTAGAACAACTGATCTCGACCACTAACTCATGTCCATTTATAGTAGCTATACTCCAATTAGTCTAACTAGATGTCCTTTAAACCTGAAAATCAACATTGCAATTTGGATGAGTTTGCAAACCCAGTGAGTGAATCATCATTGATGTTTTCACTCAAGTCAGAAACACAAAGGCAAATCAGATCCTAATCTAACAAGTATTTTATAACATTCAATACTGATTATCACATCACATTTTGTCACACTCTATCAAGTACATCCTGATAATCATATTTCATAAGCATATCAAATAAGCTAACATTTCATATCATAACACATCCTCACTTACTCTTCAACTATATTTCAACCAATTTAGTAATTCATTTCAATTCAAATTTATGATACATATAAGAATGTATATGCAAATGCACATATGTATCCATTCATTATTACTTTATTGTGATCGAGCACCTCTTTACTGTCCCATATCCATTGTAGATACCGAGCTCATTTCATATACTATCTCATACCCATTGTGAATACCGAGCTCATTTTATATACTGTCCTGTACTCATTGTGGATACCAAGCTCATTGGTAACTAAGCTTGTGGCTCTTTGTGCACATTTTTTAGCTTTAAGCTCTTTTTCATGTTGGTCACTCCGGTCACAATTCCTTTATCTGATTATGCATTTCAATATGATGCATCATTTCATATTCCATATTTCATTACCTTTCATTCTTGTGTGATCCTGTCATATGTATCAATTTCATCAGATCTAAGTCCGACAATTCATATTCAACTATTCACACAATTCATATTCATTTCAGCATTTCACATTCAATTACTCTCACATTTCATATTTATTTCAGCATTTCACATCCAATTGTTCACATATTTCATTTTCAACATACAGATCATACAAAAGCACCTATAATTGAGTTACATATTTAGGTTAACTTATAATACACCACATAAGCTATTGCCGTGACGATCCGACAATGTCTGGACACTTACGATCTACTTGTGATTCCTTATCATACAATATACACATATAGTTCATACATTACAAAGTTGATCAATCATACATATGTTTATATGTCATGTTCAATGCATGCTCAATTGACTACCCTGGGTATGTATTCTTATTCACAAATCTTGATCATTCATTCATCATAGCTTGTATATAACTTGTTTGCAATAAGGTTATGCCTTAAGTAAGTTTGATTACTTTAAATTCATCAATCGTACATTCATCAATCGTTTCCTAGCATTATATATATTCACATAATTTCCTAATTCTCATTCAATCATACCTAATTCATTACATATATCCTTTGAATCACATTTGAATTCTTAAGAACATCTTTATACCATTAACAACTCAGGCTTCTCAAATTCATATACATTGATATCAAATAACCCATTCCTAAAATTATAACACCAATTAACAACCTAAACTTATCAAACCTTTAACCAATTAATATAACAACAATCTAGGTTCATTTTAAGCCCCAATCAAGTCCAATTTCACATAAGTAACTTATCCGTAATTGTTTCAAATATCACACAAATTTGAACTTTTCTCACTTCAAGGCATTCCCCACGATCATGGTAAGGAGCTTATATAGCTCCCACAAGCATGGGAGGAAGGAGCTTATGTAGCTCCCACGATCGTGGGATTGGTAATTCGAAGGTGCATTGTCTAATTTCCATCAAATTTTCCAAATTCTTACATCTTTATACGAAATTCAAAACGTCTTCTTCAAAATCCATTAATTATACCTCAATTATAACTTAATTATTCTTCAACCCCTCATCAATTTCATATCCAATTCGAACTTAAAATCATTCAATTGGTAGCTCACAAAATTTGGTCTTTTATGCATCAAAAATCAAAACATAAACTTTCATTCAATAATATACATGTAGCCCTAGTTTTCTCATTTTAAGAACACTACACTAGCAGCTTTCTTTAGCATGAATTCACCTTCCTTATATTTCAAATCCCAATCTAATTCATCCATAAAACAACCTATAGCCTACGGTTTTTATACATGAAGAACAAAACATGAAAGTATCCAAATTCAAGTATCATTTTCTAGCACAATTCATCATCAACATCGTATACAATCCATCCTAATTCAATCATCATAACCCTTTTATTATAACATGCTGTAAAGAACAATCTTTTACTTGTTTAACTCAAATTCCAGCTCAATTCATCAACCTAACTTGGCTCTCCATGCATGCAAAATCATCACTAATTCAAGGTAGAAATAAATTGGTTTTTGGCTAGGATAAAAGACCATCATAAAAATTATAATATTATGGTTCTATAGCTATCTTGTGAAGGATAAAAGCATGGATTTGGTGTAGCAATTTAGAAAGACTTAAACCAAAATACAAAGATGAGATTGAAGCAAGTTTCTATAAAGAGAGTGAAGAAGGAAGAGAAATGAACTCAACAGAAACTTTTCCAGCATTTGCTTAATTCAACTAGGTGCAAGGTGTCATTATCTTAGATTAAAATTTGTGCTTAGGCATGTACTCCATTTGTCATATATATGTGTGTGTGTGTGTGTGTGTGTGTGTGTGTGTGTGTGCCGTCATATGTCACTTAGTTACTTAGTCCATTTGTCACACAACCATTACTGCCATTTGCCAATTAATTAGCTATGCCATTTGTTACTTAATTTTTCATGTCAAAAGTCACTAATTTATAGGCTTAGTCATCCTAATTTTCCATGCAACAACTAGTCTTGCCACTTGACATTTTTCCTAGACTAAATGTACATTTTAATTCATCAATCTCTCAATTGTAACAATGAGTTCCAAGTTACCAATTATAATCCATCAGTTCTTAACATTGGTAGACCAATATACAAGACATTGGAAATGCATATTCAAATCACATTCATTTTAGTTTCATACCCCAGAATATGTCAATTGGGTGCAATTTGTCTAAATCACAATTCATAAGTGTATGCTAATATGATGCATATGAATACAATCATAAAATCATGTCACAAATGTACTAAATTCATTCTATATAATGCCACTCATGTGACTCAATAGTCTCGCACTTCAAATCCTTCAACAATGTAAGAGACAGAACATTACAAAAAAGTTTTCTAATAAAAAGTTAGTTAAAAGCACTTTGACATTTCTCATATTTTAGTAACAATGACACGTTGTTGGATGTCAGTCTTAATCTATAGACATAAATTGTTTAATTATAGACATAAATTGTTTAATTATAGAAAATAAATATTAAAAGTGTTTAATTTTCCAAATCATAAATATGATTTAGGGTTATAATATATATTTATTTCCAATATATTTAGGATTCTAATGGATCATATAAAAAGAATGATTGATGAGAAAAAAAGGTAATTTAATCAAGTTGGACTTGATTGTAAAGTTTAAAAAATTTTAAAATTAAATATGAGATAATTAATAAATGAGGAGTAATATGAGATATTAGATCTTATTTGAATTGATAATTAGTTTGAATTAGTTGTAACAATATAATTAAAGTTTAATTGAAATTAAATTAATAAAAGGACCAAAATCCTATTACAAATAGGCGTAGGCTCTGAAAGAGATATCACTTCTTAATGATGTAGGATTTTTTAAGCTTATTTGAGTGGATATTATTAGAGTTCAGACAAGTATACGGTATAGTAGTTGCAATGAACAAGTTCTAAAAATAGTTCAAAGGAAACTTGAAGAAAATGGATCAAGTTGAATAATAAGGCATGGATTTATAATTTATGTTTCATTGTGTTCATACATCAATCATGTTATAAAATTTCAAGCAATCTTGGCTTTCAAGAAATTCAATAAAAAATTTTTTTTGTTATTTTGCTACACACAAGTTCATATCCTGCCTTAATTTTCAAGTACTATTGTATTAACATGTTTGTCAAACCTAAATCCAAAACAATATCACACATAGAAATAAAAAATTAAGGAAAACATATACAAAAAGAAATACAAGAATATACAAAAAAAGAAAACAAGTAGAATACCAGTTTTAGAGTTTCCTAAACACTACTAGCATTCTAAGAAATGATGTTTAAAACTAATTATTATGGCCTAAAGTTCAAATTAGAAGTTTCCTGTTCCACAAAATTATTACACACAACTTAATACCAATGAACGTATCATATGGTAGTAATTTATTGTTGAATTTAGTGTTGAACCGAGGAGAAAACATTAAAGATCTAGCAAACTCTTCAACTTTTACGTAGGTAATTAAATAAAATGATTAGTTTATTTATTGGTATTAAAATTAAAAAATACTAAACAAAGGAAAATCTATTATTAATAAAACAAAGTAAGAGACTTGAAAAAGAAAAATAAAAACTAGTCACTAATCATCTTTGCATCAACTAACATGAACAAAAGAATGAAAGAAATTAAAATAGAAAGAGTTCTGGATATAATCTTTATATTCCATTAAGCTATTATTCGTTGGGATAATTTTCAATCCTTTTCTGCCTTGAAAAAACAGTTAAATGTATCTCTAGGGTTTTATTCATGGCAGCTAACTCTAAGTCTAAAAATAAAAAGAATGTCAGGTAACATTATTTTAGTTTTTCAAACCTTAAAATACTAATTTTTAATGGTAGACACAAACTGACATATTTTCCTTTTCCAAATAGTGTAACTAATTATTTCACATTAGGAGTTATATAGGCTTCAATTTATTTGTATTTTTAATTGTGATTTTTTACTATTTTTTCTACAAATAGATACAAGCGTTGATAAGCTTGTGTCTTATTGTTTCTCTAAACTTAACTCCAGAAAAAATATGGGCATTGAAACGCCTATATCTTAGGCTATATTTTCTTAAGTCTTCCTTTTTTCTTCTTATAGTCTCTAAGTACTATCTTCTTGCATCTTCTTATTAGAATGTTAAGAGGTCTCCTTTTAACATGTCTGAACCACCTAAGTCTCATGTCTCTCAATTTTTCATTAATACTAGCAACCTGTAATTTATCTCTTACCATTATATTCTTGACTTTATCACTTCTTGTAAGGTTACACATCAATATCCTCATCTCCGTTATCATAAGTTGATTACTATGCACTTGTTTGAGGGGTCAACACTTCACCCCATATAGCATAGTCGGCCTAATTGATAAGCGATAGAATTTACCTTTGAGCTTGAGTTGTATCTTCTTGTTACATAAAACTCCTAATGCACTTCTCTATTTAAGTCACATTAATTTGATACAATAGACTATATCTTTGTCGATCTCTCCATTGCTTTGGATAATAGACCATAAGTACTTAAAACACTCTTTTCATGGTAAACTTTTGATCCAATCTTTACCTCCATACCCACCTTATAGCTTGAAAAGTTATACTCTAAATACTCAATCAAGGCACATCTCCTAAATATTCTTAATGAACTCCATCACTATTGCGAACAAAAATGGATCAATGGGGAGCCTTGGTGTAGTCCAATACTAATAGAAAATTTTTAATATCTCCTCCTCTATCTTCCTTACTCTAGTCATTACCCCTTCATATATGTCCTTAATCATCCATATAGGTCATAGAAACCCCCTTAAGCTCTAAACAACTTCATATGATTTCCCTACGAACCCTGTCATATGTTTTCTCTAAATCAGTGAAAACCATGTTCAGATATTTTGGCATACTTAAGAATCAAATTGAAAAACTTGAGTAGCCATATAAGATTCTCTATACCTAGGCTCTTCCACACCTCTGTAGGTATCTTATTTGGTCCTTTCTTAAAAAACAGTTACAAATATGTAAATTATTACTATTAATTAATTAAAAATTTTCCATTCTATTACATTACCTCCTCTAGTTTTCACTTTATATTTGTTTAAACCAAGACTGTATTTAGAAAACACTTTTATTATAACTTTCCAAAATGTTAACAGGAAATTGTTTTTAAAGCTTTCATTTTTTTTAATTTTATCATTAGTTGATGGCAAGGAGAAATAATGATGACCTACAAATAATTTTTTATATTAAAATATGTATGAGACATAAATGTATTGGCAAGTTCAACTAGATAGGTTACTTAATTGAAGTGTGTGTGCCAAGATTAATTTTTCAAGAGAATAACGAAGTAGATGTGCCATGAATAATTGTTCAGGAGAATAAAGTTCAAGTTACTATTTAACTCCTCCTAATTTTTATATTTGTATTGTTTCCCTTTTACAAAATCAGAACACTTTCTGAAATGGAGACTCGTAATTTAACCATGTTGTAATAAACTTTGCCAAAATCAAGTCCGTACATGAATAGAAAAGTAGTGAATAAAATAATTTCATATTTAAGTTATTGCTATTAAATAATATTTGAATATTATAAGGATTTTTTAAAAAGAGATTAATGTAATATTTTACTCTGGACTTTGGTATTTACATTAGTAAAGAAAATGCATTTGAATATAAATGTTGTGTTTGGAATTAAACCAAGTAGGTTAGGTGTTATTTGTTTATCAGTGTGAGTGTTTACGTACAATCATGTCTTATTTAACTAAGTATATATATATATGTTAAGTGTGTGTCGTGTAAAAAGAAAGGAGCGAATCGAAAAAAAACAAAAACAGAGAATAATTTTTGCCGTGTAAAAAGAGAGAAGAGTGAATCGAAAAACACAAAAACAGAGAATTTTTTGGTTTTGTTCATGTAAGTCGAGATACGACTTTGATGGTGTTGGTTTTGGTTTGTTAAATCAAAAGTGAGATTTTCTGGCTAATTAAATTCTTCTACATTTGGTATCAGAGCAGTGTTGCTCTCTGAGTGCTGTTTGAGTGTTGCTCTCAGAGTGCTGTTTGACTGTTGTTTCAGTGTTGCTCTCTGCGTTTGTTGCTCTCTGCTTCCGTCCAGTTTAGTTGATCTTTCATGCTGGAACGGCTCTAGACGCCAACAGAAACTTCATTGCAACTGGTAGTCATGTCCTTGGAGTTACTGCAAAAGGGAAAGATCTTACGGAGGCACAAGAAAGAACACGCCAGGCGGTCAAGGAAATCAACTGGCCTCGTTGTGATATTGGGTGGCCCGAAGGCTCCTATCGACATGATATTGGGTGGAGAGCACTTCCCCAGCTGTGGGGTTGGAAAGAAAGAGAGAGGCAGGGAAGAGAGACCTGTAGCCATCCTTGGTTACTTTGTTTTTTTTCCCCCCATTGTTAAACAGTTTGGTGTCCCACCTCTGCTCCCGTCGCTGCCCAGTTTACATCAGTTAAACTGTTAGGATTTTTGTGTTATAAGGTTCTTGTGCTACCGAGACCTTTCGCAACAATCAAGGCCACAACTTCTTCCTGAGTATTAAAAGTTTCGAGGTAAAGGTCTTTGTTTCTAGTGACTCTACCTATCCTCGCCTGCCACCTACCATGTTGATGATGCCTTGTAACTCCTCTGTATATTGAAGCTCCTCTCGAAAACCCACCGATGTTCCGTTGAAGTGAAGCGACAAACTTCTGTTAGGTATCTGTTTCTCGTAGTTTGAAACTGGAAATTTTGTAGTAGTGGTCGAACCTTAGTTTGTGCCACTGCGTCCCCCAATTTATGTAACTGTTGTTGCCCATCTTCGTTTGTGTTCTGCTTTGTTTTGGAACTAGGTTGTTTAACGATAGTCCACTTACTGAGCTAGATCCTCGATGGCTGCAATCACGCAGTATGATCTGTGTCCCATCTGATGGGAAGAATAATTTTTAAATGTGGATGGTTCAAATGCATTTTTTTCTAGAAACTTTGGGTGTTTGGGAGATTGTTGAGAATGGAGATCCTAAACCTGCAGATATTAAAAATTTGACAGAGGCACAAAGGCGAGATTTGACACGTGCTTTCAATAAAGATGATTAGGCTATCCACCATTTTTTCAAAGTGTTGAGTTATCTGTGTTGTAGAAAATTATTAATGTAAAGTCGTCAAAGAAGGCTTAGGACATTTTATTTCAATCCTACCAAGGTGTTGAACTAGTTCAGGAGATGTGCCTGTAGACACACAGAAGACAATTTGAGTTACGTCAACAAGAAAAGAATGAGGAGATTGTTGATTATTTTATGCACACCAAGAAACTTGTCAACAACATGACGGTCAATGGAGACACTATTTTTGATGTTTAAATCATGGAGAAAAGTCTCCGTACTTTGACAGAGCGATTTGATGTTATACCTACTATTGAGGGGTGAAGGATTTGAGAACTATGAAAATTGATGGTCCGCAAGGAGCATTGAAAGCACATGAACAGAAGTTAGATAAGAGATCCGCACTGGTTGTTGAGCATGCACTACAGGCTCAAGCGAATGTAAAGAGGAAAAGCATGAGTCAACAAACGAAGGCGAATCCAGTCAGAGAAGAGGCAAAAATTTCAAGTTTGGTCAGAGACAAGATGGAAGAGGTAATATTAATCAAGATCATGATAAACGTTCAGTGTTTCAAGTGCAAAAAGTTTGGGCATTATCAGTCAAATTGCAAGTCTCATATTCAATGTCATAATTGCAAGAAATATGGTCGTTTCAATAGTGATTGTCATTTGAGGAGACCAAAAAATAGAGATTGTCACGCAAAAATTGCAAGGAATGATGGTGATAACATAACAACTTTGTTAATTGCTAATTCTGATAGTGAAGGCGAATATAACAATCAGTGGTTGTTGGATACAGGGTGTAGCAATCATCTTAATGAAAATAAAACTTTGTTTTCCGACTTTGATTATTCATTTCACTCATTAGTGAAACTTAAAGATAATCAATATATTCCGATTTATGGGAAAGGCAAGATTAGAATCAGATTAAAGAACAACACCCTTAATTATATTTCAGAAGTGTTTTACTCTCCAAATATTAGCCAAAATCTTTTAAGTGTGGGGCAATTGATAAAGAAGTTGTTTATGCTATGTACGTTTTAAACCAGTGTCCTACAAGGAGTGTTCATCACAAAACTCTACAGGAAGCTTAGATTGGTAGAAAGCCCAATATTGGGCATTTCAAGGTGTTTGGTTGTATTGGTTATGCCCATGTGCCTGATGAGTTGAGGAAGAAACTAAATGAAGAAACAAAAAAAAATGTATTTTCATTGGCTATAGTCATGAGACAAAAGGGTACAAGTTGTACAATCTAGAGACTAAGAAAGTTTTTGTTAGTAAGAATGTCACTTTTGATGAAGATGGTATTTGGGATTTGTCAAGTGAAGAAAAAAAGTTCACCACCAAGCCCTCTAGTTATGGGTAGAAGAAATGGTGATGATCATTGAGGTGGAACTAATTCTTGTAGAGACTTTTAGTTGTCCATATAGACAGTGATGCAGGCCTACTTATCTGCAAGATTATGTTGTTGGCACTGTTTGGAATTCTTTTAATGATAATGATGATGCTATTCAATATGCCTTATTTGTAGAATGTGATCCTTTGTCATTTGAGGATGCTGCTCATGATGATTGTTAGGTGAAATCTAGGGACGATGAGATTCATGCTATTAAACAAAATAGTTCTTGGGAGCTTATTACACTTCCTAAGGAAAAAATTAATTGGTGTTAAATGGGTGTACAAGACTAAGTTCAAGCCCAATGGAGAAGTGGATTACTTCAAAGCTCATTTGGTAGCTAAAAGTTACAAGCAAAAGCCAGGTATTGATTATTTTGAGGTGTTTGCTCTTGTTGCTAGACTTGATACTGTGAAAATGTTACTTTCACTTGCTGCTTAAAATAATTGGAAAATATTCCAAATGCTATTGATTATTTTGAGGTGTTTACTCCTATTGCTAGACTTGACACTGTGAAAATGTTACTTTCACTTGCTTCTTAAAATAGTTGAAAAATATTCCAAATGGATGTAAAATCTGCATTTTTTAATGGTGTTCTTAATGAAAAGGTGTGTGTTGAACATCCTCCAGGTTATGTTAAGAAAGGGGAAGAAGACAAGGTTTATAGGTTGAATAAGGCCTTGTATGGATTAAATCAAATGCCTAAGGCATGGTATACTCGCATTGATTCTTATTTTGTTAGTCATGGCTTTTAGAGGTGTCCTTATGAGCATACTTTGTATATTAAATTTGATCCAAAAGTTGATCTTATAATTGTATGCTTATATGTGGATGATTTGATTTTCACTGGCAATAATCCAAATTTGCTAGTAAGTTTTATAAAGGCTATGATTTCTCAGTTTGAGATGATCGATATGGGCTTGATGTCTTATTTCCTTGGTATTAAGGTAAATCAAACAAATGCATAGATTTTTATTTCCCAGAAAGAAGTATGCTGGTGATATTTTGAAGAAATTCATAATGGAGTCGTGTAACCCTATTTTGACTCCTACTGAAGACAGATTGAAACTTTTTAAAGATGGAAGTAGGGAATTAATTGATCCAACTAATTACAAGAAAATAGTTGGGAGTTTGTGATACTTGACTGCTATGAGACTAAATATCACGTATGGTGTTAAGATAATTAGCAGATTTATGGAGAGTCCTCGTCAATCTCACTTACAAGCAGTTAAATGTATCTTGAGACAAGATACATTTAAGATATATGATGGTATTTTCTATTCTTGTAGTAATGATGTGGAACTTGTTGGATATACAAATAGTGATTGGGCAGGTGGTGCTGAGATAAGGAAGAGTACTTATGGTTTTGTTTTTCATCTTGGCACTGGAGTGTTTTCATGGTCATCTAAAAAGCAACAAGTGTTTGCACTCTCTACTGTAGAAGTAGAGTATATTACAGCAACAAGTTGTGCTAGTTAAATAGTCTGGTTACGAAGAATGCTTAGTGAGTTATAGCATCAACAAGTCAAGCATACAAAGATTTTTTGTGACAACAAGTTGACGATTGTAATGACAAAAATCTAATGTTCTATGGTCGTAGTAAGCACATTGACATCAAGTAGCACTACATTTGAGACTTGGTGAAAGACAATGAGATTGTGGTCAAGTTTTGCTCATCTAAGGAGCAAGTTACAGATATCTTTACAAAGCCATTGAAGGTAGATGTGTTTGTAAAGCTGAAAAGGATGCTTGGTATGGTGACGCTTGAGGACTTGGTTTAAGGGAGGCTATGTTAGGAATTAAACCAAGTAGATTAGGTGTTATTTATTTATTGGTGTGAGTGTTTACATACAATCATATCTTAATTAAATGAGGTATATATATATATATATATATATGTTAAGTGTGTGCTGAGTAAAAAGAGAGAAGAGTGAATTAAAAAAATAAAAACAAAGAAAAGTTTGTGGTGTTATTCATTAAGCCGAGATACAACTTTGATGGTGTTGGTTTGTTAAATCAAAAGTGAGATTTTCTGGTTCGTTAAATTATTCTACATGTTGTAATATACTTATGCTGATCAATATTTGAGAATAAATGACATAAAAATGTTAGTGTTTACTTAGTATAATACATGATCTTATCTAAAGAAATAAACAAACTTATTAACTAACAGTATTAAGAAAGTATGATTTCAATTCCTACATTGTACATGTTAAATAGTGCAGTATGCGTAGGAACAAAACAATAGTTAGACTATAAATATTTCATATTAAACAAGAAGAACTTTTGTAATTCTAAATAGACCCTGCAACTGTCTATAACTATTCCTTATAATTATGAGTAGAACTACTAATCCCTCATTTCTTCAATCACAACAATAGGGAACTAAAAATTTTAGCGACAGAAAATAAATATCATAGTATTAAAAGCATTAGATTATCTTAAAGTTCAAGAAAAAAATTTAACCATATTTATTTCAACCGGCCATCTCAATTACTTCAAGTAAAGCTTTCTTACTTTAATCTTTACAGATATGTTCGTTACTATTTGTATGTGCACAATTGATTCCATTTAAATTTATGTACTTTTCGTTAAATATGAAGTTCAACTAATTAGAGTAAGACCTCAAATATGAATCTCATTACTATTCTTTGAATGAAGTGATATGTTTATATTTAATTAATTTACATAATATCTTGATTATGATGCAAGTATGCTAGATGTTCGTTTAGATATTTATATTAGTTAAATGGTTAACGTTCCTTATTCAATGTTAGGCCTTTTATATACATATTTATATGTAAAAATTAGTAAGACAAGTTCAGACATTATTAATAATAAATAAATTTTAAATATTGATTTGTAAAAAGTAAAAGAAGTTATAAGACAAATGCAAAGAAAATTATATTTAGGTTAACATTTAAAGTTTATCTATAACTATAAGATCATAAAATAATATAACTATAGTAATTGTAACTTAAGAAAAGCTTAACTTATGCATATTAAGAATAATAAAATTATAAGTTTTAACAAATATAAAAAAAGTATATTTAAAGTTTCTATTTCTAAATTTGATTCAAGGGAATTATTCATTTGGGTATTAAAAAGTATAGATACATTTGTATTTATAAGCCTATTATGTAATAGATATAATTCATTTTATCATTTTTAGCATAGGAAATTTTTCTTATATTATATTCTTTCTTCATTTTATAATAGTTCTTTTAAGTTGTTCACTTAATCATTCACATAGTTACTATATTTTTAGTATATACTCAACTCTAATCCATTTCCTTTTTTCCCCTAAACTTTGAAAAACATTATAGTTATATCCAATGTGCCAAAAGTGGAAGCAACATATTTCTATAAATGTTAGATCCTAAAAGTTGTGATTTCTATAAACGTGGTGGGTAATGATATAAAACTTACAAAGGTCATGGAATTTACACTTAAAAGGTTCATTTAGGATAATATAATTGCATATGTGTCTAATAAGATGTTCTTAAAGCAGCTTCTCTCTTTTTAACCTCCTCGTATGCATTACCTACATGTCTATTAATCTTTGACTCCTTTATATTTCTGTTCTCAATTCATTATCCTTCTTTATCTTGACCTTCATATTTCATACTAGTCGGTTGATTTCTTCTATGTTTTCTCTTTCCAGTTCGCGTTTAACTCCATTAATGACACTGCTTATCAATTTTTCCAATTTTGGTAATGTAAAAAATTCACAAGCTTTCCCACCCCTTACTATACATCACCCTACCTAATCTTCCGCCCCTAACATCATCCATTCCACTTCCTCTACCAACCCTTCAGAGGCACAAAAAAACTCAAATAATGATCATCATGGAAAACATCCACTAGTCATTAGGAAAATATGAACTCAAGTGGTAGGAGACGTTTGCTTTGAAACCAAGTTTACCTTTTTCTTGTTAGATAAAAGCAATGAGCAATTGGTTATTGCTTCTCCCATTAGCACATTAAAGGTTGGAGTAAAGGGGTGGAATCCAACCCTTATTGGGTATTTCGTGAGAAAGGGGTGTCCTTTCCAATTATGAAGTCCTGGGCTAACACTCATTAGAAACAACTTGGATCAAGAGACACCCTAATCAATAGTGAAGAAATTTTCTTCTTTAGGTTCAACTTCTCAGCAAGAAAGGTCCTAGGATAAAGACCTTGACATGTCCAACGTAAACTAATTCTACTATAGAACTAGTGAGTTGGCATCATTATTAAAGACATTAAATAGTCTAATATGCCTATTTGGATGCGTGTCCATGGAATCCAACTTGAATACTAGATAACATTTGGCTTAAGCCATATTGCCAACTATGTTGGCAAGCCACAATGTTTAGATGAAGCCATTGTAGAAACTAGTATAATCAATTATGCTAGGATTTCTATTGTTGTTAAAGCATTATAGGATTTGCCTGAAGAGACCCCCATTTTGAGGTTGATTGAAAATCCTAAACTAGTTGAGGACAAGGTCAAGGATATATTCCTAGAAACCTTCAACAAAGTCAAATAAGGAGAATATGGAAACCCATTAAAAGAGTCTTTAAATAAAGCTTTTCATAAGAACTACTAGAAGATGAAGAGGAAAAAATTCAAGCAGAATAACCTTCCTAAAATAAACAATAATGATAATGTGTATTCTAATCATGAGAAAAAATCCCCATTCCTAAACTAGATTCTAATGCTAAGTCAGCCTAATATTTTTTTTCAATTATGGGAAAAGGCCTCTACCTAATGCTGAGGTGAATACATCAATTGGAATTAATATCCATGAGATGAATAATTATAGTAAAGATCCTAATCCTAACACTCCTTCACCTATATCTCATTTTGAATCAATTGTTATGGAAGAGAGTGTTAATACGTCTACTACCATAAGTGATGAGCATACTGGCATACTTATAAACTTAAAAGTACAGGAAGAATTTAAGGCTATGAGTATAAGAAAGTCCAATAGGAAGAAGAAATCTTCTTTCTCTGGTTTGAAAAAATGACAGTGATAGCTTAGAATTTTAGGTGAATGGATTCCCTAACTAAAAAACTTATGATTAAAGAATTCATTTTGGAAAATAAAGAATCCATGCTAGGAATTTTGGAATCCATAATCAAAATGGAAAATTGCAATCTTCTCAACTTTTTTCCTAATTCCTGAAAGCTTGTGGATAATTATAATGGCACAATATTAGTGTTACTTGATAAAGATAAATTTGAGATTATAGATTCCTTGGTGTTGGATTAATTAATTCACCTTAGATTGAAATTCAATGAGTTGAACATAATTGTGAGTTTATCATTCATATATGCTTTTAGTTACTCTTACTAAAGATTTGCACTGTGGGTAAAACCCAGAGAGAGTCAACAAGAATCAAGGAACCGTGGTTCCTATTGGAGGACTTCAATGCTACTAGTCATCCAAATGAAGCTGAAAGTTCATGCTCTAGTAGAACTTTTTGTAAGAAGCTAAAAATTTATGTGAATGAAATTCTAATCATTGATTTGCCATTTGAAGGGAATTTTCTTATGGAACAATAAAAAGAGGCAACACTTATTTTAGAAAGAAATTCAACAGAAGTCTCATCAATTTAGATTAAGCAATATCTCACATTAAAGCTACTTTTCCAAACACCAATCTATTTGATCATTCTCTAGATATTAGAGGAAAAATTCCTTCAGGTTCAACAATTTCTTGGCTGATACTACAAGATTTAAATAAATAGTTAAAAGAGGTATAAGCTTCAACTTTACAGGTACTAAACACTTCATTTTCACTAGGAAAATTTGAAAAGCTAAGAAAGCGTCAACTTTACAAGTACTAAACACTTCATTTTCATTAGGAAAATGTGAAAAGTTAAGAAAGAGCTTCAATCTTTTTACAATTTAAACATAGGTAATATCCATCACCTTTTGCCAACTCTTAAAACTACCTTAAAAGAGCTTAGTCTTAGCTCTACATAAAACCTTATTCTTTAACTCTATAAAATATTGAAAGATAAGCTTTGCACAACTATTCCTTGATTTCTCGTTGATGTGGAAAATATTAGGGATCACTTAGATCAAAAAAGGTGACAAAAAATCCTCATTCTTCCACAGGGTAGTGATATCTCTATAAATATAATGATATCTTTTATAAGACAACTCTTAATTATCTACCTAAAACCAACTTAATAAGGAAAAAACTATTTCTTTAAATGCCTAAGATCTCCACACCCGCTCATTATTCTGTAAAGTTAATTAATGAGATTATTCAATATAAAGTATCCAGGTAAGAATTAGAATTCGCCTCTAGATAAGTCACAAGCTGGGAGGTAACTAGTGTTTTGAAATCATTACACCATTTTAAGGTTGTTGGGTTCATGTATCAAATGAAAATTTTTTCATTAAAACTTGGATTTTAACTAGTCATTTTATTATAGATGCAACTTTAGAATTTGTTAGGAAAAAAAAAGATTGCTTAAGGAAATCAGTTGCACATTCATTAAATCAGTTGCACATTCATTTGCTTCATCTCTAAAGGCAGAAAACTAAGAACCATAAAGAACTATTGTCCAATTACTTATTGTAACACATTAAAGAAGGTAATTTCCAAAGTTATAGCTGAAAGGATAAAAAAAAAATTCAATAGCATATTGGCCCTACACAAAGAGCTTACATACCTAATAGATAAATTAGTGACAATATCTCCATGGTTCAAAAGTTGGTCAAACACTACATTAGAAAGGGAAACTACAATAATTATGCGTTAAAAGTTGATTTTCGTAAAGCTAATGATGTTATTGATTAGTCCTTTATCACTAATACATTTCAAGCTTGTGGTTTTCTTGGAATTTTCATTAAGTGGATAAATCAATGCATATCAACTATTGCTTTCAACATCCTTGTAAATAAAAGCCACAAAAGTTAGTCAAAGGAGTAATAGGTATTAGACCATGGTATCCTTTGTCCCCCTACCTATTCTTTTTAGTTATTGAAGTATTCAATAAACTTCTATCAAAAGTGGTAGAGAGAAATGCTTTATTCAGTTTTAATGTTAGATGCAAAAAACTAAGAATTTTATGTTTGAATTTTTTTGTGACCTCTTTCTCTTATCCAAGGTTATAGTAATTATATAGAATCCCTTGTTACTACCCTAAAAATCTCTAGTAAGCTCTTTGACTTGTTCATTAATAAAGAAAAGAGTGCAATGCACACTTCAACTAATGCCATTAATAAAAAGGATTGGCTAAAGTCTATCATAGGATTCAAAATGCTCAATGTACTAGTGAATTACCTTAATATAACAATTTATTTTGTTAGGCCAAATTACTTTGAATTTAAACCCTTCATTGCCAAAATCCTTTATAGGATTAACAGTTGGAGCTCAAGAGCTTTATTACTTGTAGTATGGGCTTAACTAATTAACTTTATCCTTAACACATTTAGTGTGTATACTGGAGTTATGTAAATACATTGCCCTGGAAAGCAAGTGCATTTATATATAACTTAATCTTCTTCTAGTTACTTTAATAATGAAAATATTTATTATTAATAAAAAAAGAGTTTGGTTTTATTTGTATAAGCATTATATATCTAATCATAAGGTACCAAGATTCTTTTGTAAGTAATATACATATACATGGAGATGTACGGGAAACATGTATATTATTAGAATCTAAATTAGTTGATTCACAGTTGAACAATCAAGTTGGTCGCTTGAGTATGGTTTAGACTGTAGTGTTGCGATTTATCTCTATGTAATTAAAAGAGTTTACTTCAAGGAAATGATGAGTTTCATATCATGATAGTAGTTGACTATCGATAATGACACTATTAAATGAGTCTGGAATCAAGTATATTTTTAAAGAATAAAGTAGGTCATTACTTTAATCTTAAAACATACACCTTAGCATTCTTTCATTACGAACCACAATCTTGATAAGTGGTGAACTCATATATATTTCATTATAATTCTTGATATGATCGGAATGGATTTTTACAGAGTATCAATCCAACGACTACATGTTGGAATTATTAATAGAAACTTGTATCAGAGAACATTCACTCAAATAAAGAGTTTATAGTGATATCATCACTTAAAGATGTTTTACGGAGATTAGTGATTAAACTGACACCAATAGTTTGATAGACTAGCTATCCATCAAGTCTTAACACTAAGATGAGATCTTGTGTATTAATCACCATATAGAATAAAACGAGAGGTCTAGAAGGAAAAACCAATATAAGGGCAAAATGATAATTTTACCTTTTATTATGCAGATAGCTATAATATGATTCATAATAAAGTTTGCAATTGAACATCTTCTTTGAAACATATGTTCTCATAATATTTAGTAATTCAAAAGTTCAACTAATTCTCTTTAGTGGAATAACATTTGGTTAATAAGCTAGAAGTAATTCTAATGAGATTAAATTAATTTCGAGCATTTTAGAGCTTGAATTATCTAAGTCCAATTAGATTCCCCACTTGGCTTCTAGGAAGGTTATCAAGCAAAGTAAGAAATA
>JANSVA010000003.1:6873466-6892932 GCA_025504915.1 Erythroxylum reticulatum | reverse complement strand
TGTATCTATCTTGAAGAACTGCTAAGCTTGTTGCGTTGAACAGATACTTACGCATGACTAGGTTTTGGTCTCCATCATCAAGCTTGAAGGAAGGGTCAAACCGTGATACATTAATCGGTGGAAAGAACATGGCAGCGTCGAACCGAGGCATAGATACAATTCTATCTCCACGAGCAACAGCAGCCCAGGCGTTGAGGAACGTAACTGTTGATGAGCCATCAGCTATCTTGTGGGACAGACCAATCCCAACGACCATACCACCACAGTCGAAGTAAGTAAGTTGAGCAAAAGCAACTAGATCAGTGGGTTCGCCAACTTCACGGGGGATCAACTTGTTGAGATGATCGCAATATGGGGTTTGAAGAACTTGAAGCATGGTGCATCTGACCTTAGCTTCGACGAGAGGAACTCCCTCGTCGTTGCAGTCTATGTGAGAGTTACCTACGATACGCCCGGCAAAAGGGTAAAAAAGGGTTAAGGTCTGAGACAAGGATTTCTTCACCCTTTGGTACCTTTCTGTATTGGTGATGTTGGGCTTTCTAGGATAGAAGAGGAAAAAGGTTGGGATAACTCCAATCATGACTTGATCAAGAGATGAGAATTGGCAACGACGCAGATGGTTAGGGGTTGGAGAAGATGGCTTCACCATACTTTGAGAGATCTTATCCACATGAATCATCATTGTCTCTTAACTGATGTTCAACAGGGGCTTAGCTTCTCGCTTAGGAGGTCTTCAATGAGAGAATGCAATTGAGCATGGGATTTTATTAACAGAGCAATTGAATGAAGTCAAATCGCCAAATGATCGTGGTCGATATCATAATATTGGGATCTAAAAATCTACAGGGACACTGGGAAAAGTAGCCTTCAGTGTGGATGGCTCTTGAGAAGTTTGTCTCCAATAATTGAAAGAACAGGGGATTGTTCAATGGGCCTGGAATTATTAAGATGAAAGCATCCAACTTAGCCTCCATGGAATACAATCAATTACAGATTTGATTGACATGAAGTTTTTATATAGCACTGGCAATTGACATTAGGATACATATGTGTGAGCTTCAAAATATAACCAAGTCGTCCGACAATTGACAACAGTTGGATCCTACTAATGAAAGATAGCCGTTTGTTATTTCAATTGTCCAAATTTCTTATCTGCGATATCCTTCCTAAATACTTTCTCTTGTTAAAATCTTGTTGAATGGGGTAAAATTTTAGTTAAAATTAAATTATCGCTATATACATAATGCAAACTCTCGTTATGGTTGATTGTACACCACGAAAAAAGCTAAACCTCCAATGCTTTAGTGAACCAAGAGACAGGAGCCCTATCTGCTTCAAAAAAATTGAAAAATTATCTATAAAAAAATTAAAAATTTTAATTTTTTGCATTTTGAGTGATACTCTCAATTATTATGCCCGCTAATGTTTTTGGCAATTAAAACATTTTGTACCTTCGTTATGCATTGAGAAATTCACTTGACAAATCTAGAAGAGAAGATGAAGACTCTCAATGATTTGATAAAAAGGATCCCATTTCACGAGATCAAAAGTCTTTTTAAAATCAATTTTTAGGGTGCAATTTGATTTAAAACTTCTCTTATAGCACTTATTTAAGAATTCTTAGGTAAGAAGGATATGTTTCTAATGCTTCTTCATTTATTAAAAGCATTTTGGGTACAATTAGAAATGCACCTGGTAAAATAAAGTAGTCTTAATGTTAACATCTTATAGTATTAGAGTATCTTATATTGACTAAGTATGAAAATGTTAAAGGGTTCATAAGTGGTAAAGATCAACTATCCAAATGACTAGTTTTAGTCATTTTGGCAATAGTTGACTCGAGCTCAATTCTTATGGTATCAAAGTCGATGATTTGGTTCGGTTACCATTACGTTTATTTCAAGTGACAACTGGATGTCCAGTCCCAGTTGTACTTCAGATGGAGTATTAGAGTATCTCATATTAACTAAGCATGAAAATGTTGAAGGGTTTGTAAATGATAAGGTCAACTATCTAAATGACTAGTTCTAGTCATTTTGACAGTAGTTGACCTAAGTCCAATTCTAATATAAAGATAATTTTGTAAATAGTGTTATAATAGAAAATAGGTCGGTATTAATTAAATTTTAATGGGTTACAAATTTTTGGGGATCAAAATGATGTAATTTTTGTTGATTTCCTTTAACATATCTCCTTTTAAAAAATTAATACTACTTATGTTACTATATCTCCTACCAAATT
Organism: Erythroxylum reticulatum; assembly: GCA_025504915.1. NCBI lineage: Eukaryota > Viridiplantae > Streptophyta > Magnoliopsida > Malpighiales > Erythroxylaceae > Erythroxylum > Erythroxylum reticulatum. The sequence goes on along the minus strand of JANSVA010000003.1, from coordinate 6,890,691 downwards.
TCAAAAATTCTAAAGGAAGTGAGCATTGAATCAATCAAGTTTAGGGCCTTTATTTGTTTCATATTGAAAAAACCTCTTTAACGGCAACTATGGTGAATGGATTTCAAAAAGGGAAGCAAGGTGACGATTAATTGTACTGGAGATAACCTCGATCAGTACTTAGTGTTACTTGTATGGAAGTTGCTTTGTTTCCAAAGGCCAAAGAGATACTTGGTAATACTACAAGAAAAACGCTATTTAGTGACAAAAATTCCCAACAGAAGATGTTTATATTCCGTCGGTAATACATATTAGCGACAGAATCAAGCGACGGACAACTGCATCGTTAAAACAGCCACAAGTAAATTTACCGACGACCATATAATGAGATCGTTGGTAAATAAACTGACGGATAGGTTAGGGACCGCCAATAAATTTACCTACAGTCATTTTTTTTGTCGGAATATTTTCAGACGATACTAGTTATTCTGTTGGTGACATTCCGATGGTTATGATTGACCGTTAGTAAACCGTAGTTCAAAAAATCCTTACAATTTTCAATATTACCGATGAAACGAAAAGTTATCGTCGGTTAATATCTAACATTTTATCGACGAAATAGCAGAAACTATTAGTAAATATAATGGATTTTACCCATAAACTTTTACTTTCTGTCAGTAAATAAAATTAAAAGATTTAAAAAAAACCCTGACATTAAATTTTATTTTATGATCTGATGATTAATGCATAATTTCAAAAGTTATGAATTATTTGCGTATAATATTTTGATTTGTTTATATATTTAATTTGGTTAAACAGAAAGTTGATTGATGATATAAAGTAAAAATTATCTTAGATGATAATAAAATATTATAGTGTACATAATAAGTCTTTATAATTCAAAGCAAATGACTACAACAATCTTATTGTTCTGGTGACCGCGGGTAGTCTGAGGTGCTACCCCTCACCTTCAACTTATCCACCTCATAACTCAGTTGAGCTATGTAATCCATCAATGTGTTTATTGTGGTTCGAAGCTTATTGACTTTATTGGTTTGTGACCTTCTACTAAATATTGTTGTACTGGACGTGGAGGATTGCAAATAACATGTGTTTGCAAATGAAGTAGCCCGAAGATCCTTCCACAACGATCCCTACCATCCACTGCATCAAGATACATCTGACTTTTATCAACAGCTTGTTCATGCTAAGACTGTCGCTGAATACTTTCTTGTATTTGGTCATATTAGTAGGCAATGTTTATATTAATAAGTAATAATTATTAAGAATTAATATTAAAGCATAAATTTCACTTACATTCAGTTCTCTACAGCGGATGTTGACAAATGTCACATCGCCATGCTTCTTGGTGTGAGTATGCAAAAACAGTTGATGAAGTTTAGGCCTCATGCCCAGGGACTTTTTCTGCATAAGAATAAAATGTTATAAGTGATCTAGTATTTATAAAAATTTCAACAGAGTTTCCTTTATTTTTATGATATTTATCCCCTATTGAACAAAGAAAATAACTCAACATAGTCATATATGGCACCAGACATTTATACCATTATCATTATCTATAATATACATATTTTCATTCCAACATTCACACATCAATTTAAATTGAAATACAATAATTAGAATATAAGTATAACGTTTAGATACTTACAAGTATGTCTGCATGCTCGCGATGGGTAATTAATCCTCTCATATGTATGGAAAGACTCTCTCCCCTTAGTCCTCCATGTTTGTTGGTCGAGCTACACTCAAAAATAGACATTGCCTCAGGTGATATCTAATACTCCTGCCAACGACTCTATATTTGCTTAGAAATATAAGGCGGTTGTACTCCAGCCTTATGGATCGGACCAATAAAGTCACAATAATGTGTATGTGCTCGTCTCTCCCATACATTATGTATGAACGTGTCGAAACTATAATCTTAGAAAAATTCTTTCTAAAACAAAAGCAAAAAAATTTGACAAATACTTATAATGTAATAATATTTGTCTAATTAATGTATACAAATCAATTAAAAAAAGAAAAAAATTTGATTTTATCTCAAACTCTTGAAAGTAAAATGCCTTTGCAGCCTGAGAGATATTCTTCCATACATAACCCTCGGGATCAATCCTCTTCTTAAATTTAGATTTCATATTTTTGAAATACGGTCCAGACAAAATTAACCTAATATAAGAACAAATAATTTTATACCATTTGCTAAATTTTAAATCTATAACTTGATTACAAACATATAATGTTTCATGTAATTTCACTTACAGATTATTGATAATTGTTATATATGTTCTTCCATCAGGTCCCTCAGCTCCAGGATGACGACTATCTCCTTCATCTGATATAGGGTTGGTGGATGATGTAGGAGTGGTAGATGGTGTAGCATGAGGAATAGCAGGTGATGCGTCATCTACAATTGTAGACGCTGAAGGGGGTGGAGGCGATTCAGTTGCAACTACAGACTATAATGGTCCACTTTCACAATAAGTACCTTCGAACGTGTGTCTGAAACAGGACCACATTATATCACGTTGTCTCTTTGGTGACGTATTTCTACCTGAAATTCATTGTTTATTGAATTTTCTAGAAATATAAGAATTTGAATTCAATATTTTACACAATATATTCAAAAGGAAATAAGTTGATTGGTTGAATATCATATTCAAGTACAAACTTTGAATTAGAAGGTTAACAATTGTTTGGCATCATAGAACAAGAACAATAACAACCCACACTGAATAGGATGGATCTTGACCCCTAACTAGTAGTGAGGTTGTTTAACAAATTCTTACAGATACAACAATAAATCAACTTTAAAGCTGAGTCCAGTTTACAAACATCGATAAATGACAATGATATAATTATTTTCTTAGGTTCCAAGTGACATGAGAGTCGGTAAAGGTAAATGATTCCCTGATGCCTAGATTTTCGAGAAGCGTCCTGACATGTTTGAAAGCATAAATTGAAACAGTGATAGTTCTTCCCTCAAGTGTAGGGTTTTTAACACCTTCTTGCAACAACATTAATGCTATAGCTAAACTTGTAGAGGATACAGTGAATGAGTCCCCATATTTAGTATGGAAGACAATCTATCCAGATGAACTGCTAGTATGAAATGATTTACCTAAAACACAATCAGTATAGAACTTAGATATTATCATATTAGAAAACAGTTAAATGAACCAAATTTGGAGTGACATGCATACGTCAATGTCCAGATGAGGTCCGTGGAATTGACAAATTTTCCAAAACAACCTATTTTCTTAATCCTTTATGAACCATTGTGAAATCGCTCCCGCCTCTATAGGCATACATGTCATCTTCGAGATTCAAGGATGCTTAAAACAATATGTAGTATACAGCATAAAATATGAATATATATAATAGCTTCAGAAAAGGAAATGAGATGTATATAATAAGGAAAGTGACATTGCTCAGATGATATTAAACACCTTGAAGCAGAAGATCGGCCATGGAAAGCAAATGATGATAGTGTCTGAAGTAGACATTTTTCCTGCATTGTTTATTCCATCAATAAAGACAATTTTGCCACATTCATCCCAACGAAATGAAGTACTACCATCCAGAACCAGTCTCCATTCGACATTCCTTGATTAAGAATTTGAATTCAATATTTTACACAATATATTGAAAAATAAATAATTGATTTGTTGAACAAAATATTCAATTACAAACATAAATTATTTGCTATCATAACTTAATTGTAAATTACAATCATCTTCTTTTTCTGAAGAAGAAGAATCAAACTCTGACTCCCTTTAGATCTCTGGCCCTCGTCATCCTCTCCAGATGAATTTTCAACATATTTGTTAGATGGATCATTCAAAGGTTCATTGTCGTCGTATGTGACAGATGCATTTATTTTATAAACATCTTCCTGAAACGCTTCACTTTCAATTCTCTGTTCTCTTTTTTCAAATGATTCAAAAACACCTTTAAGTTTAACTTTGCAAACGACTAACCAATCTAACTTATCTCATCGTAAGCTCAAAAAAAGGACATAACACACCTGTTTTGCTTGCATTGCTAATACGAAGGGCTCAAATTGTCTCAATTTTCTTCGGTTGTTGATTTCAACTAGATTGTATCGACTATGCACTTTTGTTCTAACATTTGGACTTGGATCAAACCAATCACACTTAAGTATAACACTTTGATTTATTGGCAATTCAGGGTACTCAATTTCAAATATCTCAATAATTTTACCATAGTAATCCATCAATTCTCCTTGTATGCAAACTCCACTATTTATTGTTGTCATGCTATGACCATAATATTATGTATGATATTTGTATCCATTAATGAAATATTTTGGATTATGATTTAACAGTTCGCAAAGGTCCCTTTGCAAGATCACATATGAACTTGTTCTCTATTAGATTTTCTAAGGCCTACATAAAAGAATATATCATATCAAAGAGTATAATGTCATTTGAACACTTAAATCTTATAATTCAATCATTTGACAATTTGTAAGTGAAAATTTACATATCTCTCGAACCATTGAGGAAAGTGTCTTCCAACTTCTTTATTTATATCATCCTGTATTTTGTCTAGCATTAGCTCACATAACGATTCCTAGTATAATTTAATAATATTATCATGTATTTTAGTTATGAACAACTCAAACTTTGAAAATTGAAATAATCGTTTTCAACTATTTGTATGAAAGGTTGAACCTGTTGACAGTTCAATAAAATGTAACCATGGGTAGCCTCAATTTCTTCCTCTAGTAACATTCTTCTTATTGAACATCCATATGCTCATCCAGGATATGTGAAAATGGATAAATTACCATAAGCATTACTCGTTCCTCCCACATCGTCATTACGAGGAACTTTTCTTTCTCTTGTGTGGACACGCAGCTCAAAATAATGTGAACAAAGTGTACTAGCTTCCTCAACTAAATAAGTATTACATATTGAACCTTCAACTCTAGCCTTGTTTTTGACATTTTTCTTTAAGTGAAGCAAATACTTATATTAGAGAATATGGTTATTACAATTTAGTAGTTAAAACATGTTATTACTTCATTTACAATAATTTTTTTGGAATTACCTCTCAAATTGATACATCTATTGATATTGAACTAGACCGGCTAGTTTTGCCTTGTGTGCTACATGCATAGATAGATGCTCCATACAGTCAAAGAAGCTTGGAGGAAAAATCCCTTCTAACTTGCACAAAATTACTAGAATTTCCCTTTCTAGTTTTTCCATTTCAGCCAACTTGATTTCAAATAATATTAAAATTTTGAAAAGTAAACTTAATTCTGTTATTACTTCCCAAACCTTATTTGGTAGCAACTTCCGAAATGCAATTAGAATTAGCCTTTACATAAACACATGAAAATCATGATTTTTCATCCTAAATAATTTGTACTTCCTCATGTCCAAACACCTTGCCAAGTTTGAAACATAACTATCGGGAAACTTTAGACTTTTCAACTATTCACATAAAATTTTCTTTTATTTTTTTCCAAAGTGTACCATGCTTTCAGATATTTACCAGTGCAAAAATCTTTATGTAACTCATTGTTTCTACAAAAAAAGGTTGCAAATCAGCTCGTGATTTTGCATTGTCTTTTGTCTTCCCTCCAATGTTCATTATGGTATTGAACAAATTGTCAAAAATATTTTTTTAATATGCATCACATCTAGATTATGACGTATCAAATTAGTTAGAATCATTGCCACAATAAGGACAACCCAATTTTCCTATTGTGCTCAATCCAGACAATATGGCATATGCTAGAAAATCACTAATGGTCTACATCAAAGCTGCTCTCTTTGTTTTAGAGACACATCATATGTCTACACACTATATTCCCAAAGATATTGCAATTTAGATATCAATGGTTGTAAGAATACATCAATTCTATGCTTTGGATTTGAAGGCCCTAACACAATCATTGTCAAGAACATATATGTGTCTTTCATACACATCCATGGAGGCAAATTATAAGGATTAATTATGATTGGCCATGATAAATATTGCTAACCAGATTGACCAAAAGGTTGGAATCCTTCTGTCGATAATCCCAACCTAATATTTCGATTTTCAGCTGCAAACTCAAGATGGCTATCATTGAAATATTTCCATGCCAAAGCATCTGATGGATGACTAATTATTTCATCTTCCTGTTCATGTTCATTACGCCATCTCATGTAAGATGCAGTAACATCAGAAGCATATAGTCTTTAAAGTCTTGGAGTTAGCAATAAATAATACATCCACTTCCAGGGTACTAATTTTTGTTTCAATGAATGCTTCCTAGGCTTGAACCTAGGTTGACCATAAAATTTGGACTCTCATAATTTCACATCATCTCCCTAATACAAGATACATCTCAATTTGCAACAATCGATCTTTTCAACAGACAAACCAAGACCCTTAATAAGTTTCTTCATATTGTAAAAACTATCAATTATTGTATGATCAAGAGGCAATGATTCATTATACCATTCAAGAATTTTATCAAAAATACGGTCCAAAATATGCCCTTCAGGCTTTATGCTCAATATTCGACGAATTGAAGACAATTGGGTCATTATCCCACAATTTGGCCATAATTCTTGGTCAGTTGACTGTAGTAAGTCAAAAAACTGTTTTGTATGTCGGTTTGGTTCTTCTTCAAGATTTTTCATATTTTCTTGAAAGATATAACCAACTGCATCATAAACCATTTGCATGTACGGATTTTTATTTTCATCGTCATAATTTGTTCTAAATTTAATCCCCCGTTCAAACTCATTTAAGGTCATAGACGATTGTACTTAATTACCCCTTGAGGTGCTACAAATTAATAGTTCCCCATTTCAAGTCCACTCAAAATAATCGGGGACAAACCCTTTTCTCAGCAAATGCCAATTAACTTCATCAATAGGAAGGAAACGAACGTGTTTGCGCTTTTTATGTGGACATCTGATCTTAAGGTCATCCATATATTCAGGTTGAGAACATGTATAATGAATAAAAGTTTCAACTTCATTAACAAAATTAGGATTAATGAAACCATCAGATGTTAACCATCTAAACATCCAAGATCTATCAACATTACTTGTTTATGCAAAACTGTTAATTTAAAATAGTGATTCCATAGTTAGTACAAATCATCTAAAATTTACATAAGATTCCCTAAGTATTAACCAATTGAATTAATCTGAAAAGATTACACTTGTGATTCAAGAAAACAAGTTCCCGTTGTGACTTTTAGGCTCGTGGTATTTTTACCGATAAGCCTCATGGGAGCTGCATTACGAGTTATGGGTTAAGGTTAATGGGTTAAGATCAAAATTATTTATTAACTGCAGATATATGTTTTTTATTTGTAATCATATATGTTAAAAGAGAATTAAAATGTAGAAGTTTGATATTTAACCTAAATAGTGTACGTACTAGTGCCAAATAAAATAAGTATTCATAACATATACAAATTATCTAATATGTTTAGAATAAAATTAGTATTATATTAAAAAAGATGCGTGTAAAGATTCAAATATGAAAAGTAAAGAGAACTAATCATTTCAGAGAGCATCAATGAAATAACGAATTGACATAATTAAGATATTTGCAACTATAAGTCAAACCATCCTATAGTAATTCATTGATAAACCGAAGTTTATAGAACAAAAAATTTTTCGTTGGCACAGGCCATTTACATTAAAAATGCAGGAAGTTCAAATGGGAAGTTCAAACCGTAAAAAGATACCCAAATTAAACTAAGTAGACAAAAACCTAGTAAATAACAAAATCATTTACCTCAACTGACATATAGAAGGATCTTCCTGAAGTATGTGAAGGAAGATTATGAAGAAGTAACTCTCAAAAGCTAACCGCTTAATAAGATAACCAAAACAAAGCAAAGAAGACAATAAATTTCAAAGAAGTACGCAAATTGATATAAATTCATGTTCAAAAGTCTTAGTTATAGCATTTGATTGCTGCCATGTCATACAAGAAAATCCAGTCATTTTCCTTTTAAAACATAAAAAGGATGATAAATTTTCAATATTCAATGAAGTAAAAAGATGCAAAATGACTACACTGCAAAATATAGAAATAGATACAAATTTGATTAAACTTTGTTACACCATAAAGGAATCTATTATCTTTTACCCTAAATATAGTACTTTTGCATATTGGATATCATTGTGATTCCAATATCATTAAGAAACACCACTTATACTAATTTTAGGTCTTAAAACCTTTTAATTTGAAGCTTGACTGTTGAGGATTTATATTAAAAATAGTTTCATTAATCTCTTTGATAGTGAGTGAGAAATAAAGGAGCCTTTTTATATCATTAGTGATTGAGTTACGAATGAAGGAAATGGGAGAGGAATGGAGGATTTACTAGTCGTTAAGAGGCTCAAGTGGAAGGAAAAGTGAAAAGGAATGGAGGATTTACTAGTCAGCAAGGGAAAAGAAAAAAAGAAGATAATGAGATCATCAGAAGATTTGGAAAAGTGAATTTCAACATCCCTTTATCAAATGCCATCAAGCACATACCAAGGTATACAAAATTTGTAAAGAAGTTATATCCAAGTTCAAGAAAACTAAATAGTGATAAGAACAAAAGAATAGGTGAGAGTGTCTGGGCAGTATTTTAATGAAAACATCCCAACCTAAGTGCAAGGAACGAGATATGTTCACCATTCTTTATAAAATAGGCAACACCACTATTAGAAGACCTATGCTAGGATTGGAAGACTAAATGTTGTTATATATGTAAATGACTAAATGTTTCTATTTGACTTTTATATTCTTAGTACATATGATGGTTCTTCTCCTAACACTGCACCAATTCTTTTAGGAAGATCATCCCTAAACATAATTCATACTAAGTGGGTGTGATTGGACCCTCATAATGGAACATCATGGTGAAGTAATCCATGTTAATATCTTTAAAGCCATGATGTATTCTAATGATGTTCATTTTGTTTTTTCCATTAACTCTATTGATCATGTTGATTCGATATTATAAGAAGTTTTTAAGATAGATGGTAAGGGCAACATAGAGGTTGTTGTCACTAATCATGTTGCTTTGGAGATAAAAGAAGGAATGGAACTTAGTAAGGAACTCAAGAAGAGTGTCATATAATTACACTCTTTAAAACCTAGGCTACAAAAAATGTAATTTATGTTTTATAAATATGCTTGGCTCTTATTAGATAATTAATAAGTGTAGTACAACTAGTTCCTAATAAGTACAATGTTACAGTGGTTCAAATTAAGACAATGAATTGGCTTCATGCATCTAAACTGATTGACTTATTTTCGTTGATTATAGGAAGTTGAATTAAAAACCTAGAAAGGATTACTTTTCACTAGACCTTAGACATTCTCTATTTTCAAATCAAAATCTAAAATATGCTCAAGTTATAAGATCCAACCTAAGTAATACATGTCAATTCACTTTTTAACCTCGTGAGTATTCGCGATCAATCCTTATGAAAACAATATCTATACTGCTACAATATAATTCTAACGCACTTGCTAGGTGAAAGTTTATCTATATCCATTGCACAATTAGCGTAAAGTGGTTGTTGGCATGAGCAACAAGAATTATGAACAATCAGCAACTTCAAGCATCAATACCTGAATTCCTTGTACATTTGGCTAAAATTTTGTACACCTAATAACAAGAATTTTCAAATATGGCAACACTTCAAAAAAATGTATCTTCTTGGATGGCTGCAAATGTTTCAAAGCATGTGTGCATCATATCAACTAAGGAACTTTTCATTCCTAGACTATGCATGAAGGATTCATGTCCACAATAAGAAGGGACATCTCAAGAATATCCATACTATCTATCTAACTTTATTTTCAAACTCACCATCCACTTTACATTCAAATGATTTAGATGAAAATAAAAGTGGGTACAACTATAGGAGTGCTTCCAATTGCATATGAATACAGGATAGAGTAGTTAAAAAGTGAATTGACGCATATTTGTAGTCAATCCCATACACGCATAATACACCTTGATGAAACCAAAGGAAATCAATCCCATACACAAACTCATGCTCATACACAAACTCAATCCTATACACAAGCATTAAAAAAATATATTTGGAAATGAAACTACCTTCACAAGGAGAGCATGGACAAGTAAAGAAGCACAGCAGAGGAAAGCACGGAGAAGACAAAAGAACCTCCACGAAAACCGCCGAAGAAGACAACGACAATGGATGGAGAAGACGCAGCAGCTCCACATGACGTAGCAGTAGATCTGGAGAAGGAAGAAGGAGGATCGGCGCAGATGGGGGGAAAGGGAAATTGGGGTAATCATATTAAGGGTAACAAACGACGTCATTTTATTATCCTTAAACAATTACCCTGAATTCCAACGTCATTTTGCTATACTTAAAAACGTTCAAGCAGAAGCAAACGACAATGTATAGTTGAGAATTTACCGACAGATTTTTTCTATCAACAAACTAAAAAATTATTACTCCGCTAATAATTTCCACCTTATTTACCAATGGTCATTTCATACCATCGCTAAATAACATCACATATTCATTTCCCTCCGTATTTAGCAACGAATATTGATACCAACGCTAAACGAAAATTTTCCCAACAGTTTTTCCAATAAGAATAGATTTTCTGTCCGTAATTTCCGATGGTATCTTAACCATTGGTAATGTTCCGTCGCTAATTCATCCTTTTCTTGTAGTGTTGCTACAATTTTTAGCTACTCTTCATTAATAACGACTCACAAATCTATAACCACGCTGGTTATTTTGCTTCTATTTCTTCTCTGGAGTAATGCATTATGAAAAATTTTTGTTATTATGATCACCCTCCTTCAACTAAGAAATTCTTAATTTCTACATAATTATGGAGTACTAATATGCAATAAAAGCCTCCGAGATGAGTTTAAACTTCTCTTTTTTCTTCGTTAATAAGTAGAATGTTCCAATGTGAGTTATGGATGATATGTTAGACTAACTTGAAATCTTTCCTGACTTTTGAGTTTTGTCTCTGTGTCATCAAGGTTTGAAGGGCATATTTTGTTTAACTCGTTCTTGATGCATTTAAGCTTCATCACGCGCTCGAATTAAGAGTGGTCTTGAAAATTTTAATTAATACCTTTTAAGTTTGTTTCTTTAAACCTAGCTACCTTGTAAAGGAAGTTATTGAATTTGAAGGGAGTATTCCTTAATTTTATTGCTTTCACAATTGTTATAAGTTAAAGTGGCTGCTGAAACTTACCCAAGCATTTGAAAACATTTTCATCCATTCGCTATTCATCAAAGCTCTGTTTAAATTTTTTTCTTTGTAACTTCCCACGGATCTTTTTCTTGGCCAAGCATCTAATCATCTCTTCCTCAATGAAAACTACTATTGGGGGAAGGGAGCAGCATCTGATTGTTAGACTATTTAAAATGTCCCATGTAATTTATCGAATTGAGTCTCATGAAACGCACCTAAGATAATGGTTATTGGGTATTACAGACTGGATCTCAATTGGGTCAAAGACCCTTTTCCTCTCTCTTCCATTTACCAAAAGACATGTCCTTTGGTGATGATATATACGTTGACACAACTTATAGAATTGATAGATTCTTAACCATTGAGAAAAACAGAAAAGAAAGAAGACGAGAGGAAATAAAGTATTTAACGAATTCTCTAACGAAACAAATACGAGATCATGGATGCAGATATGTCGAAATATCTTTTAATCCGATAAATGTTTACACTGATTTGGCCAAAAGCTAGATTAAAAGAAGTCACTAATGATCGAGACCATTAGCTTGAAGCAATATAAAGTTACTACCATTAATAGGAGATGTTGTGGCCTCTTGAATGGGATCTTTTGGAACTTCTTATTCTAAAATTACCTCGTTTGTTCTTGTAGCAACACGAGTTTTTCACTTACTTTTTGTTATTGGCTTCCAGTAATTGCTTAAGCTGATTTCCATCTGTTTAAACTCATCTTCCTTACTTAACCTTTTAACCTCTAATTTTTCTAGGAGCTCTTTGTTCAAATCTATCTTAACATAGATACAAATGAACCTAATTCTCTTCAAAGTAGCGGTATTTTCATCTAGGCATACTAGTCTCCCTGCTTAGGTTACTCGAGCCCTCTATACTCTAAAACTCTGACGCATACTATGAAAATTGATCCACAATGGTGTTATTACCTAGCTAATTCTATCTCTCACGTTTCATTATTTCTCTTTACTTTTGAAGAAACTAAGGCTTTCCCGTAAAGTGTCGTAGGCTAGCTTCTAGCATTTTAGCTATATCGGATTTACTATTGAATTTGAAAATATATTGAGTTTTATTAATAAGGACTCTTTTCATTCCTAACTCATTCTAGTAGACCACTGCCCCTTTTTAAAGAAGAGGAAAAGGAGGACTCTTTTTCTAATAAAAACCTAACTAGTGAAGATGATTATTTAGTTGCACCAGCCCTAAGAACTTTCAAACGCGGAGAAACTTTCAGAGAACCGTTTAAAGGAGTGGGAGGGACAAAGTGAAGAGAATCAAAAGTACTAGAGTCTCCCATTATCTTGGACCTGGAGCAAAGAGAGATAGGAGCTAAAGATCCAGGCGAGGAAGATAGAGCAGGGCTGGAAGGACTAATTGTCTTAGGGGCACAAATAGTAAGGTTTGGCCAACTAGAGGACAAATCCACCAAAAAAGAAGGAAAATGAAAGGAGCAATCACAAACAAGGAGGGAATAACAAGCGAAGGGGTAAGGAGAATACCTAAACTGGATATAAGATGCTTCAACTGGGTCAACGGACACAACGGAGACGGTGGGAGAGGTGGATGTTGGAAGAGGAAGCCCATGCCAAAGAAGGTAGTAAACCATAACCAAAAAAACAAATTCCGAAAAAGGTAAAAAGAAACAAAATCTAATTTAATTGGTTTTAATTTCAATTTTATATTTTATATTAAATTTGTTGAATTAATAGATATTAGAAAAGGAATAAAGATTATGTGATCTTTTAAGTTCATTTAATTATGAATATGTTAGAATAATGATACAAAGCAATAAGGTAAATAGTAAAGTAAGAGAAAAGTTAATAGAAACTACATAATAATTTATATATTTGTTCTTTTTTAAGAAAGATAAAATATCTATTAAAAGCAAAATTTGTCCATGAGAGTTGTTGAATGATAACTTGCAAAGTCGAAGTGAAGAACTCCAAAAGGCAACAAATCGAGAGCAGATGACCTAAGCTTTCCAATTGGGATAATTTCCGCTAAGCTTTTCCATAATAGCTAGGCTATTTCTAATAGCCAACCACAGGATAATAAGGCTTTAAGGACCTATTAGTGAATTAAACTAGCTTCCACTCGGTACCTTCAGCACCTGGATGTTTGAATAATTTTATGCATGACTTGTTGTTAAAGACCTTGGATACGTGGTGTATCAACTCAGGCTGATCCACCAAATTCAGGTTGGGGTTATAATGGGGTACATTGCCTGTAATAGGACTTAGGCCTCTGTGTCTACGACTTTATTCATCGTTACTGATCACTTTGTTAACTTTAGCATTAGGAGCAATGGGGATCTTCAAATTTTTTAGGCCTAGATTTAAGTAAAGAGGGCCTAGATCATTCTGATGATCAAACCAAAACTAGGTTGTTTCTCCGTTCTAAATCTTATATTTAATTCCTTCCTTCATAATATCCCTCATCTTGAGTATTTGATTAGAAAACCACGAGTTGGATTGTTTCAATTTGATGGACCGTAAGTTTTGGTTATTAATAACGTACGTATGCACCTTCTTAACCCAAACTAATCGAGAATCTATGAACAAATTCCTTATTTTCTTTACTAAAAGCATCTTATTGGTGCTGCTCATTGAGGCAATCCCTAGACCTCCTTCATGTTTTGAAGTACACATGATTGGCCAACTAACTTTGCTCCAAGGTGATTATTAGCTACTCCAATCTATATAAAGTTCTTCGGGGCTCGTTCAATGTCCTTTATCATTCTTTGGTGCAAGAAGATGTGAGAACACTAGTGGACATACATACTATTTAAGACTGAGTTTATAAGCTGAAGCCTTCTAGCATAAGGCAGAAAGATATTATTCTATTTATAGATTCGTGGTAATTTCTACATATTAATCCAGATATGGATGAAAGTATCTTAGATTGAATGGAGGAATCATGTGAAATATATAAACAACTTTTATGTTTGTTTATATTCAGTCCTGAGATAGAACTTAATTGACTTAAGGACTCCTTAAGGACCTGGATTGAAGCAGGTTTTGCTCAACTTAATAAGAGGAGACTAAGTGGAGATTATGAATAGATAAGGAGAAATAGGGTCTCCTTTTCTAATGCTTTTGATCCATTTAAAAGGACTAATGGGATCTCTATTGACGAAGATAGAATAGGACGTGGAACTAATACAACTTTCACTATAAGTGATAAATGCCTTATTGATGTCAATCTTTAAGAAACAACTCTTAAGCAATCTTAGTTTGGTAACTCTTGAATAGTTCTTAAGAAAGGAGCATGTTAACCTCGTACCCTTACCCTTATTAAAAGCAGCTTGGCTCTTTCCATTCTTTAAGTTACTCTTTTTCTTTATTTATCATAAAGATAAACTCTTATACAATGTCTTATTTTTAATAGCATAAGTGTCCAAGAGCAGAGCTATAATGAGAAGGGGAGTCATAAGGATGATGGTACTCAGGACAATCCTCTCATACAAGGAAGTTCTGCTACAAAGCCAAGCCCATCTCCATATAAAGTGCCACAGCAAACTTGCAGCCATAACTACTATAGTTGCGGCACCTAGGGTTTCGCCTAGCCTAAGTTTTTGTATGTTATTTACTCTCCTGGCCTTCTTGTATGTGTGTGGAAAAATACCAAAAGGTTTAATTAATAACAGAACTTTCTTCTTCCTCCATTATTTCCCTTTTTTATAGTATCAGAGCTAAAAGCGTGAATGCAAAATTCTCTTCGATTCACGCACATCACCATGTCTGCCAACAACTTTCTCTTCAATGCTTTCACAAGCATCAATCTCTCAAATTTTGTCACAGTCAAACTCTCGCAAGATACGTATATCGTATGGCGAGAATAGGTCAAAGGAATGACCATTTGTCACAAGGTCTGGGGTTTTCTCACCAAACAAAATCAACCTCCAAAATGCTACAAGACAATAACCAATAAAGCCTCCATCACAAGAAAAGCTACTAGAACAATCAAAGGTGACGCCTCTTCTGTCATCGACGATTCCAAGGAAGTCAAAGAAACTGAAGAATTCACCGCCTGGCAGCAAACAGATCTAACACTATAAGGCCTTTTGATCGCAACGTTGGCTCCTGAAGTGCTCTGTCTTGCCATCAAACACGAGACGTTCAAAGAACTATGGGATGCTCTTGAACAAGAATTCGCCAGTTCATCGCTGGAGTGAGAGTTCACGCTCCGACAACAGCTCAATTGCATCTGGAAGGACTCCGCCACATCCATGGCCGACCACCTTTGCTCTTACAAGTCAAATTATGACAAACTAGCAACCATCTGTAAGCCAGTTTTAGAGAAAGATAAAGTTTATTATCTATTGATGAGCATTGGACAGAATTATAAAGATTTAATCAAATCCATATTAAAGCCACCTCTACCACTTTTACTAATTGTGTTTCACAAGTTACTGCTTATGAGGAAAGGGATATTTACTTTTCAAACAATTGTAGTTCAAACTATGCATTCGTTGCAAGACGAAACTATCGATCTGATAAGGCGAGTAGCCAAAAAAATTTTATCTCTAATCCAACACATCCCAAGTTCTCGTCGCAAGGTAAAGGCTTCTATCCTGCAATTGGCTCCTTATTCAACAAGCTAGCTTCCACTCAGTAGGACTTCCTCGGCTCTTGTAGTAATGCCAACTGCAAGGTGGTCTTTCACACAGTGACTACCGCAACTAGTCCAAACCACCATATTGTAGTCTAAACAAAGCATTATAAATTATATTCTATATAGACCAACTAGAGACAAGCGTACCCCGTCGACAAGTAATATAAAACAGTAAGAATCAGATAATGTACCCAATGGATTCCAACATGCAAGACAATTAAATTAAACGTTGCAAAATTACTCAGACGATCAAGAATGGATTGATTTGAAAATAAAATAAAGTAAGCGAATCAAGGAAATATGTAAGATTAAAAGTATGAATTAAAAACGACTAGACTTAATCAAATGACAGAAATTGGCTAAGGTATCAGATTTCAATTAGATTAGACACTAAAACTTGTAACGGTGGATTGATTTAGGATTTACTTCACTTAAGCGAGTTGAACCCAATGTTCATAGGAATTTCCTTTTCTTCTAAATCCGAGTTACCTACTTGGTCCATAGATAATTTGGAATAAAAGGCATTCAATACAAGAAACATAAAATTAAGTTCGTTAATCCTAGGTATCCTTACACAAAATCTTAAGGTTGGTCTACGCTTTAGTCTCAAGTATGTTGCTTGATTAATTTTCTGAAATCCCATTAGTTAGGGCATTCAATCATCTAAGATCTTAATCTAGGTGATCAAACTAAATTAGGACTAAATATGCATTTAATCAAGCAAAAACTAATATCACGAAAATTGTCTTAATCTAATATCAATCCTAACC
Source organism: Erythroxylum reticulatum (assembly GCA_025504915.1). Lineage (NCBI taxonomy): Eukaryota > Viridiplantae > Streptophyta > Magnoliopsida > Malpighiales > Erythroxylaceae > Erythroxylum > Erythroxylum reticulatum. Next base: position 6,874,066 of record JANSVA010000003.1, on the reverse strand, counting down.
TCAACCAAAAAAACTTACTTACACATATTCATCAATGCAATATAAATCATGATCATAATATATAATTGTATTGATTAAATCCATATAAATTAAAATAAATAAGGAATAAAAACAAATTAAATCCCAGCAAAACTATGGCTACTGGAAGTGAAAAACAATTTGGCCAAGTTCAACTCTCTCCATTCCTCTGCTTTCTGCCTCCGCCAACCTCTTCTTTCATCCCAATATGTTAATGTGACTATTAAACCTTGCTATCTCCTCCTATTCAGGCACCACCTTGCTGTCTCCTCCTATTCACGCATAGACGCTATCTCCTCCTGTTCACGCACAGCACAAACGCTATCTCCTCCTGTTTCTATCTATTGATACTTTAATAAAGGTTTCGGTCACCTTTTCACACACACTACTCTCTCCACTGCCAGCTACTTCTATTCTGATATGACAAATAAGTTTTTGGTTTTGGTCCCCTTACTCATGCACACCTCTCTCCTTGTTCTTTTATCTACACCACTACCACTAGCTTCTCTTTTTGTTTATCTCTATTTAATTTCCATTAAGGTATCTAGGTCCAACTTATTAAAGCATGCTTACGCCCATCCT
>JANSVA010000003.1:6844986-6855869 GCA_025504915.1 Erythroxylum reticulatum | reverse complement strand
CCTTAGCCTAGAAGCCAAGCCTACTCCATATGGTCTTCTTCTCACCCAAATTCAATACACTAAAGCTCTTCTTTTTTGGTACAAAACTTGATCAATCTTATCTTTCCTAAGCACTCGTCACTCCCACTCTCCAAAAATCATGCCATTCCACTTTCAGACCCCATTGAGCTGGTGCTCTCTGATATTTGTGTCTTACCCATCCATACATTTAATTCATTGTTAATAAAGTATCTCAATTTTTTCAGTGTCTGACTGATATTCACTGGACTGCAGTGAAACAAATTTTATATTACCTTCACTCCACAGCCTCTTATGGTATTCACCTCACTTTTATTACAGGCATATTGTGATGTTTACATCTAGTCACTGTATTTTTCTTAGCCCAATCTCATTTCTTTGAGCAATTGCTTGATTTAGTACTGAAGCTAAATACAAGAGTATTGCTCTCGTCTCAGCTGAACTACATTGGATCTCCTCTCTACTGGTTAAACGAGGATTATCCCACCTTAAACCTATTCTCCAGAGTGTGATAATCTTGGTACTACGTTCCTTGCTTCAAGCCTAATGTCTCATGCTCGTACTAAGTACATTCAGATAGATTTTTATTTTGTTCATGATTTGGTAGCATGCAAGGCTCTCTTCATCTGGCATATTACTTCATCCGCTCACATTGCTGACATCTTAACTAAAGCCCTGCTTTCTTTGGCATTTCATTCACTTTGAGACAAGCTTACAGTCTCATTCGATCGTGCGCTTAAGGGGCATGATAGATTATCTTATCAGATAAAATTCTATCCATATCATTTGGTACTATAACTTATCTGGTCTAGAATATAATCTTTCAGTTGTAATTCCTATCTCGTGTTTATCATTTATCTTACAGATCTATATATTAAGAACTTTGTACATCATAATTAATTGATAAATTCAAGCCTCACATTATATTATTCACAAACCATTACTTTGATTACAACAGTGATGAACTGGTAAATAAGAAGATTGGGACGCCAAGGAGAAGATGGGCCGTATGATTAGGAGTAGAGGACTCCTGTAATAGTAGGGTGATTTCCAAGAGATCGGGATGAGGAGGACGATAAAGAGGGTTAATCAACTGCTGCAAAATTTAAGGTTGTTGAATAAAAAGTTGCATTTTTATGATTGTACTGTCCATTTTTTATATTTAGATCAAACATCATGTAATAGTCACTTTGACCCAACTGAAAGTTGCATCAACGAAATTATATACCGACCAATTAGTGCATCAACATGCATACAAAAAGATAACTGCAATGCTATTAACTTCTCTACAAGCACCTTAACAATTGTTCAACGCATTCAACTTTAACAAAAGCCTTTTGAGTTCACAAAAATCCAGAGAGTAACAGGACAAGCAGACCACTAATTGTCTTTTCAAGTTCTCAAAATTGCAATAATCAGTTTTGACAACATGAAATAGAGATTCCCAAATTCTAGCGACCTCAGCGTTCACGAGACCTAGATGAAGACCAAGTGGACCTTGAGCCAGCACTGAAATCTCCAGAAACTTGTCTGGCGCCAGTACGGCTCCAAGAATCTGAAGACTGCCTGGGGCCACTGCGGCTCCAAGAATCTGTACCAGGAGGGCCGCCCTGCCTGCTACCTCCACCCCAACGATCAGTATCTGCAGGGGCCTGCCCTGAGCTTTCTGTTCTTCGAAATTTAGGCGGCACATATTTTCCTGGTGTAGGTGCCGCAGTTGCAGCAGCAGCAGCAGCCACAGGTTCTGGCCGGGGTCCAGCCGGAAGCACAGAAGGCCTGGTAAGTCCATCAGTTGATCTCCCCAAGAGAGCTTCTCTCCTCAGCCTTTCTTTTTCATCGAGTTCCCGCTCTCTTTGTCTCTGCTTCTCAGCAATCTCATCCAATTTTGCCTGGTGATCAGCCTCCTCTCTCCTTCGCCGATCAGCCTCTGCATGTTTCCGAATATAAATGTGATAAACGCATAGGTAGATAGAATTTACAAGAGAATTTCATAGCACTACGAAAGATAGCGTGACTGCTTGGCATCTTATATATATGAATGTATAAAATTAGAGAAATTATACAGTTTTTAAGGTAATAATAAAATTGGCAGCATAACATACTGATAAAGAATTAACTGGAGGTGAACAGATTAGGCAAGTTGCATACAGCAACACAAATCAAATGATTGAAGACCTATAAGAAAATAAGTGCAAATTGTAATCACCTTCTTGTTTCCTAGCTTCTTCCTCTTCACGAAGCTTCTTAAGTCTTTCTTCCTCATGCATAACATAGAATATCTTCTTTCTCTGAGCCTCTCGTTCTAGCTTCCTAGCCCGAATCTTTTGGTTGATTCTCTGCTCCCTCTCCTCTCTTCGCCGGACAAACTCAGCTTCGCGACTTTTAGTCATTTTATCCTGGAATTCTTCCTGTAAAACAAAAGAAATTTCAAATCCATTTTAACCGTCAACAAATAACCAACAAAATGTGAGATACAAGGTAGCCCTCACAGATGTATTTAATCTTCAGCTGTGTACATATTAAGCACTGAAAAAATGTACACATGGAAATAATTTTGGAAGTGAAAGATCCAGTTGAACGCTACCTTGTTTTTCAACATCCGAGACAATCTTCCTTTCTCCATGAGATCACCTTCGTGCCGTTGTCTGCTCTGTTCCACATCTTGCTGCATTTTGGACAGAAGTAAGTTAAAGAGCAAAACATCTAAAAAAGAGCGTCAAGGCAACCCTAACAAAACATATTCATATGGTAACTAACAACCCAAACATATTCACACGTATATTGCTAAATGTAAAACACATTTAATAACTTGAAAAGATACCTGTTGCTCACGTTCGTGAAGCAGTTTCTCTTCCACCAATCTTCGTTGATAAGCAGCCTCAATTAACGAAGCTTCCTCTTCTCTTTTTGCCCTTTCTAGATAATCCATTGTTTTTGCCAATTTTTGCAATTTTTTCTCCATTTCCTGTCTCTCCCTGAGCTGCTCACTCAAAGCCCTTTCCATTAAAGTTTGCTTTGTTACTTTCTCCTGTAAATACGTGGAAAAACCAGAGTGAGGGCAACTGTATGCTTGAGTAAGAAAATGAACTAACCCTGGCTTTAACTCACTCCTAAGATTGGCTTCTTTCCCTTCCTTTTACTATGTTTCTCAGCTTCCTCAAGTAAAGCCCGAGCTTCTTCAAGCTCCCTCTCCTCTATCTCCCGCAAAATCCTTTGATTCTTTCGTTGCTCATATTCAGCAGCAAGCCTCTTCTGCTCTGCCTCTTCTGTTATCTTTTGTAGCTTCAGCCTTTTTGACTCTTCCTCTCGTTCCTTAGAAAACCCAAAATTCCAATTATGGAGATCACATAAAGACTCATAAAAATGGGAATATTGAAAAGTTTAGATTGGTAGCAGTATACCTTTTCCAAAAGTTGGCGTTCTTGTTCTTCTTTTCTCTTTTCGATGATTGATTTTCGAGCTAGCAGCCTTTTGTGTTCCTTCTCAACAATCTCCCCAAGACTAGGTAAAATTTCGCCTAGTTTTGATGATTTTTGTGCTGGAGGGTATATCATAGACCTTGCTTTATTAAGGGACTCAGCAAGAGTAGTCAGCTGATCTCGTAGATCATCAGATTCAAGACCCTACAGTGTCAAACCCAATGAAAGCCATCAAAACAGGCTTCAAACCCCTGTCTTTATTGACTACAATGCAGGTTCCTAAACCACCATAATGCATTTATATAAGCAAGACCTAGAAAAGCTAGCATATATGTTTACAGAAACAGAAACAATAAGAAACAAATCTAGGAAGAATCAATCACCAAAACAAATGTTCACGAAAGCTGTGAGGCAACTGCGTTATCATGCCAGCAATAGAGAAGAGGAACTGTACAAGGAGAGGAGGGACACAAGCATCAAAAACTTAGTTAATAGAACATACCAAATTACCAAAAACTGTGATGTTCTTCATGTGGTCAACTTTCATAGCCAAAAAATTATGTTCCGCAGCATCAACAGAAATTTTCTCCACCGTAGAAAAATCAAAAAAAGGGATAATTTGAGACAAGCGCTCAATCGTCATTGTTTGATAGACTTGAGAGACCTAGAAAAGCATTAAAAGAAAATGATATATAAAAAGGACAACAGTTGCACCAACAAGAAACCCAACAGAGAAGAAAGAACAGTGCCAATCCTGAACCTGTTGAAGCAACCTAAGGGTTGCAAGCTTTTCAATAGCAGGAACATATTGTGAAAGTTGGACTTCAGGCACAGAAGAAGCTGAAGCAAGTTTTCCTCCAAGTTTTGAAATTTTTGACAACAAGGGCTGTGTCTTTGTTGCAAGATCAAGTGGGAGAAACTCGTGCTCCAAAAGATGAAAGAGATCTTTAACCTCCTGCGTTGTGCAGCTCATTACACCTTTGGAAACCTAAAAGTTGAACAATTCACAACAAATACATCAGATATCCACATTTGACACCACAAATTGTGAAAGCAGACCACTCAGACACTATTTACTGCAGGGTATACTTGTTATGAGGAAGTCAATCAAAAGGAAGCAATGTCACTTTAAATTATGTTGGACCTTGAGATACTTAAATGAAAATCTGAACCATTTTCACAATTAATCAAACACTAACAAGTTCTTGGGGAGATAAATATGTGTGAGATTGTGTTTGTCTCCATGTATGTTGCTGTCTATGCGTCTGAACATATGGACAAATCTACAAGTGGATGTGCAATAGTAATAAGTTTGAACTTACCAATTCAGACAAAAGGGATGACCTTGAAAGCTGCAGATAACATCACCAGATTGAGAAAATCAGTGTTATACAGACAAAGAATGAAAATGTGGAAAAAACAAAGGAAATATGATTTGTGAGAATCATATACCGGTTCCCTATTCTCAGATTTAGGATCTAAATTGAACTCAATGAGATTAGCCATTTTCAAATTGCGTTCTTTCTCATTTTCAAGCTCCAGATGGGATGCACCACGTTTATGGTCATAGGGTGCCACAGCTAGTGCAGCCAAAACGACAGATGAGGCTATCAACTGCAAATCCTTTTGGCTTAAGTTCTTGTTGAAGCTTTTCTGAAGGGTAAAGAGCTTTATCCATGCATATGCATGATAAAGATGACTTGATGAAATCCAGAAAACTTCTGTTAACTTGGCATAATAAACAACCATCAAAGATGGCTTGGGAGTTTTCTTAACCATACACATTAAACCATGAATATCTTCAATGGACCGAAAGGCTTCCTGTATACAAGAATCAGGAAGGTAAAAGGTAATAACTTTAGCTTGTACCCATCATGGTAATCAATAGTCAATTTTGTTAAGACACCTTGTCATATGACTATGTTCATACACAAAGTCTCATCCGACATACCTGCCAGAGCTCAAGCTCAGTAGCAATTTTCAGCTGCTCAAATCGTGTATCAAGATACAGCTGCAAGCTTTCTGGGGATGAAAGATCAGGTCGGTCCCTTTGGTCTCTATATTTGTTGAGATTTGATAGGTGATTCCTAATTATCTCACACAATCGCCTGAATTCTGTTGTTCGTTTGTACTGCTTGCAGAATTGAAAGGCTCGATGTGCTGTCATCTGTTGATAACATGTGTTCAGTCAATCTCCACATCTACTACCATGCACTAAGAGTGCTCAATTTGCACAATGCAAAGTAGATGCATATAATAATGCAACAGGATATCTGATGGCATGAAAGAATTATCTAAAACATGAAAGGAATGTCATTGAAGTGTTACCGCGTATAGTGCCTCCAACTTTGAGTTGTTCCGTAATATTTCAAGCACAGTTCTATAGGTCTCCCACAAAAACTTGAACCAAGGGGTTACAAGTTCACGATCAGACCTATCTTTACCCTTTTCTCCACTGACGTAACTAAGCATCAGATCCTCAGGTCTTTTATCCGCTTCAAGATCATCAACATCAAGAGCTTCTTCCAAGGCTTGTGCCTGACTACGTGCCTGCTCAGCTTTCTCAGTAGAGAGATACATGAAATGCTTGATGACCTCCTCCAAGGAACTAACATTAACTTGTTGACACACAATTCGGTATTGTATCAGCCCATCTTTGGCAAACCTACCTTTCCTCATGTCAACACATAGCTCAACATACTTGAACATAATCCTCTCAAGCGTCTTTTGCCATGCCCGGTACCTCTTTGAGGTTATGAGACCATGAAGAGCTTGCAGGGCATCAAGTTTCTGCCCGACATTAATAAGCTCTACAACCACATATCATTAAAAAATACACCAAATTACTCGAGTCAAAAACAGTAAACAATAATCATCTGCATAACCAAAAATATCGTAAAATGACTCATTATTCAGCTGTTAACACGTAATCAACTAAGGTTTTCCAATTATCCCATCAATTGAAAGCAAAAAGATCAGAAAAGAAGGGCATCTTGAGTTAAATAACATAAAGGGTCAGATCCACAAAACAAAAAGCTAGAGCCCAAATTAAGGAAATCCCAGAAAAGATGGAGCTTTAGGGTCAGTAGACAAATATAAGCAGTAAACATGGAAAAACAAGAGCCGACAGCTCAGAAGCAAACTCACCTTCAGCCCTCTTCAGAGCGTTCTCGGGTTTAGCAAACGTCGCCATGCCCCCACCAACAAGTTAAAAACTTTAAGCTGCTTAAAACAAACGAATATCGAGTTTGAAGAATACGAGAATATGATAATTTACAACGAATAGATATTCCAACACTAAACACCAAACCCTAAACCTAACCAATAATAATTTCAATAACAGTAAAGTTAGTATATGGAAAGAATTTCTCACATTTTCTTATACAATCACGTCCCACGTCGTCACAATTGGATTTTCTGAACAAATCGTTCTTTCAACCCATTTATGTACTCTCTTTCAGTGAACCTATTCTCTGCCTTCATCCAAAACTACACTAGTTAAATCCTGAACAGAAATTGCCTCCCTTTCTTTTTCAGAAACTGATAACATTGGCTAGAACTTCTATTAAACGAATATAATCCTAGATCAAATTTAAAATTATATTTCGAAACTATCGCCTTAATTTTTAAAACAGTAAAACTGATAAACATAACAACAGTGCATTCCGAAATACTTCCAAAATGCTTTTAAGCATCCGAAATGTGTAAACGTGTATCCCCAAACATAAATAAAACAATATCAAGAATATTTCAACAAAGATATGGAACTTCTATAATCACCAAAATGTTCCGCCAAAATCAGCCTTCTTCGTACCCCCAAAATGATCCAAGAAGAACTTAGGCAAGGCCACGTCTCCTCCCCAAACTTTATGTAATCGGAGATATCGCCGATGACAGACAACAGACGTTCGTAGTAACCTGAAAGATCGTTCGATTTGCCTTGTGTTATAAGAGTGGCTGCGCAAGAGAGGAGAAGAGAATAGAACAAGTAAGGGTTTGTGTTCACGGAAGCAGGAGTGAGGGGGCTCTTTATTTTGTTGAAAAATAGTGAAAAGACGATTTAAGAAAAGTGTAATTTAATTATATGGAGCAACAGCAGCCAGTTCATTATTTAGAAAATCAAAAATAGGTTAGCTTTTGAAAAAGATTATAATTAGTTTTTATTTTTTAACATATTTAAAATAATATTGATATGATCCTAAATTTTAATTAAATAATTTAAAATTATGATATAATATTAAAATACTTATTTAAAATTATGTTTTCCTACGCAACTTTGATTTATGTAGAGCTAAAAGAAAATAAGGATCATGTGACAGTGGCATGGATAGGAAATCACATTTTTATGTATGTTTAATTTTCATGCGTAAAAAAGCTAAGGTTCTTATAGATCATAGTTACCGAATGTACTTTATGTTAAGATAACCTACACAAAATTTAGTTCGAATTAAGTAATATCCTATAAGAAGTTAAATTTTCTTGTATGTTTGAAATGTGTATTCCCTATATTTATCATACCATGAGAAATATATATATATAATGAGTTTATATTAAATATTAATTAAAACTAAATTGAATTGTTTATTACATCATTATAGACTCATAAGATTAGCTTAAATTATATAAAATTATAAAACATAGCGTTTTAAATCAATAAGAAACTTATGGATAAACTAGTTTAGAAATAGTTTTTTATATGTTTATTTAGTGATAAGATTCCTGTATTTTATTTAAAGAAATTAAATAAAATTAAACATAGTATAAAGATAATAGTCAAGAATTTGTAGGCTTGGCAATTGGGTCTGGGTCCGGCCAAACCAACCCAAAGCCAACAAGTCAGGCTTGGGTTAATCGGTCTTCTAGCTCGATTTTCTAGGTCTGACTGACCCTTTAGTCGGCAAGGCTTGGACGACAGGTAAACACAAAATGATGTTGTTTTAAAAATTATTTAAAATAATAATAATAAGTCAACCTAGGCCTCGACTCAGCCCATTACTATCCCTAAGAATTTGATTGTTTCGAGTTAATCGACATTCAAATAAGTCAAAGGGTCTCAATTGTGTTATGATTATTTTTTAAAAAATAGTGAAAACATTACATATATATAGAGAATCCTTAACAGGCTGTTTAGAAGATGGTGAATTGAATTCAATTACAAAATTGAATTCAATTCACTTGTTTGAAACTAAAAAAAAGTCATGAATTGAATTCCCACGTGATTTTAAAACTCACTCTCTTTGTAAATTGAATACACGATATAATTCACGTGAATGCAATCCCAAAGGCCGCATCTTCTCTTTTTTAACGTTGAAGCTTAATAATACCCATAACTTCATTACAATAACCCTACAGCAGACGACGCCACTCTTCTTCCAACAGCAGACCCACGCACCACCAAACGACGCCACTCTTCTCCTAACAGCAGACCCACACACCACCAGACGACGCAACAGCAACCTCCATTTCGTCCATGCAACAACAACTCTGCTTCCTTTTCCCATCTCTCAATTTTACTCTATCTATTGGAGGTATTATTCTTTGCTTCATCTTCAGCAACATATTCTTCTGTCTTCCAACTCTGCTTTGTTTGTGTTCATGGACAACTCTGGTCTCTAACTGCTTTGCGTATTGTAAGTACTGTTGTCGCTTGAGCTGATCTAAGATTTTGCTTGGTTCTTCTCGCGTTTTCCTTTCGTTGTCACTCTTAAGTCTTGCATTTTTTCTAGTAATTTCTTGTGTTTGCATGCTTGTTTTGTAGATGCAGATGTAACTTTGTTGTTGTGTAGATATCGTATTTAGTTTTAAGTCTTGATTCTTCCTATGTATTGGATTTTTCTGTAGGACTTGTATTTAGTTGCTAATTGCTTTTTAACGCGTTAACACTTGGAGTTAGGCCGTTGTTCATGTACCTGAACGAGCTTTGTTTAGTGAAACAACACACTTGAAATGTAGAGTTCCTTTCAAATGTTTGCAATGTAGTCTTTATGGTAAGAATTAGTGTCTTGAATGATGCTCTCAAGAGCATCTACATTGCAGAGAAACGTGGGAAACGTTTTGAAATTGATTTAATTCCTTGGTGATCTTACCTAGATCGACACTTAAAAGTGTTTTGAAGTTAATTTAAAGTTTTAGGGAAGTAAAAACACCACTTATATAACAGGAGTCAGGACTCCTTGAATTGTAGTAAATAAATTATTAAAATACTTTCAATAAGTTAAAAAGAAATTGAGTTTTATTAATTATTGTTGTTGTATTTGGATGCTTAGAGGCACGTAGTTGAGGGATTTACTGAGAGATCAGATCTCCTCTTTCTAGATGATTATTATAATGAATAACATTCTCTTGTGTATTTATGCAATTCTTGGTTTCATTGAAAATTTGAAGCTGTGATGTTCCCTTTCTTTCTTTTTGAAGATGTGAATATGTCATAAGAGTAGGAATTGATATGTCAATATTTTTTTCTACTTATGTTATGACAATAAATAAAATTTAAATGCAGGTGATATGAGAGGATTTGAAAGAATACTCTACTTGCTATGGTAGCTTATGTGGGTTATTTAGTTTGCTTGAGACATATATATCAATATATGTGTCGAGCTAATAGACAACTAGTGCATCTAAATAGAGGTAATAGAGAAATTGTACGTCAAGAATTACTAACAGCAATAGAGATACATTATAATACACATAGCATTTTACGCATGAGTTATGATGCATTTATTTGCTTATGTTCAATTTTTCATGGGAGGGGACTATTAAGAGATAACCAATATAGTTTGGTTGAGAAACAAGTTGGAACATTTTTACATATTTTAAGTGGTAGAGCTAGCACTCGTTCAGAAAGTTTCTTTTTCCGACAATCTACTGAAACAATTAGTCGTCACTTCCCACCAAGTACTCAGAGCAATAATTACCCTCGATGATCAACTTTTGGTTCAACCAAATGGTTTGGTTGTACCTCCTGAAATAATCAATAGTAGAGGAAGATTTTATCCATATTTTCAGGTTTTTTAAAAAAATTATATACAAACACATACTTTTTTATTAATAAAAAATTCTAATACATTTTATGGAATTTTTAGAATTGTATTGGTGCTCTTGATGGAACACATATCAAAGTAAAAGTTTTAAAGGAAAATATATCAAGGTACAGTGGAAGGAAGAGTTATCCTATAATGAATGTCTTGGTTGCATGCATTTTTTACTTGAAAAAATTTACATACATCTTACCTGGATGGGAAGGTTCAGCCTCAGATTCAAGAATTTTAGATAATGCATTAGCTAAAGAAGATAAGTTCATTGTTCCTCAAGGTATCTTTTAGTTGAAGATTATTAAATTCCATATTATATGCAAAAAGTGTTATTGATAATAAGCATCTAGTAAATGGTTTTACTTTTATTTATAGGTAAATTCTATTTAGTTGATGCTGGATATATGCTGAGGTC
>JANSVA010000003.1:6825718-6838395 GCA_025504915.1 Erythroxylum reticulatum | reverse complement strand
ATAGCCTAAATGACTACTTTGATACCAAATGATAAGAACCTTAGGTTTTACCAAAATGAATTAGGCAAATTTGAAGAAGGGTTAGATATAGGAATTTGATCACCTAAAGGAGATCAATCTATAAATAAGCTAAAGGCATTAAGTTGTATTTTGATTGCTTGAGAAAAATAGCTGAAGGCATTACATATATATATAAAGTCTTTAGTTCTTAGTCAACTGAAACTAGAATTTCTAAAAATAAAATAAAAAAGGAAGTACCATCATTCTCTTACTATAATTAGGAAAAGGAAATAATATCAATTTCTTACTATAATTAATACTAATCAATATTCTTATTTAGTGCAATCCTAAACCTTTAATATTTGAGAATGCCTATTTTTCAAGGATCCTGTTATTTTTATACTTTAATTATCAATTGCATTATGCATCAAACAATTTATTTACTTGATGAACTCCTTATTCAATAATGTGGCTATCAGATTAGTGCTCAAGATTAAACAACTAGTTTGTTTGATGACATGCATTCAAATGATGTCTTGTTCAACTTGATGACTCTTATCATTTGAATTCCTAGGAAATGGTCACAAACCCTAGGCACTTTTTTTTAATTTTAGGAACAAGGGTAAAATCATTACACCCTAATGATATTAACACAATGCTTATTACACCTTGAACAGGGTATAAAATGGTAAAAAAAGATAACCTGTGAATACTTTTATTTTATATTAATTTTTTAATAATTATTTTATTAATACCTTATTCTTGCCATAAAATTTTTTATAATTATTTAAAAATTTATTAATTATTTATAAAATCAAAATATATTTATTTATAAAAAAATCGTATAATAATTAAATAATTTTATTTTATCTCAATTTAAACATATAATCAGTAATTTCATTTATTACTTTTTATTTTTTTTTCAATTCTTACAAACGAGACCTTAAAAATGTTCATACTCAATCGAGTCCGACCCAATCCCGTTCAATACTATTCAACAGTTAATTACTGATCAACGCGTAAAATTTGAAATTGAAAGTTCAAACCCTTCCCAATTTGTTCATTCATGCGGCTGGTTTGATTCATCGGAAAATCAAATGCAATCGGATTGAACTGAGAACGATGGATAGAGTGGCTGTATTGGTACTTCTAGTACTGCAGTTGTTCTCCAGTCTGGTGGTTACGGTGGATTGTGAATCGGAAGACGCGAGAGAAGGCATCGGCCTATGGCAGAGTCTCACCTCACGAAATTTCTCTTCCCAGATCAGATTCGACTCTCACATTCTCCTTTTGGTCACCGTTCCTTGTAAGCCTATCTTTCTCTCTCTGTATGTGGTCAGTTTTGGACCTTAAATTGATGTAATTTCGAGTTAAGTTCAGAGAGTTTTGGTGAAGTTAATCAGTTGGATCACTTGGGGCAGTGCTAAGATTGACGGGTTTTGGTTTGGAATTTCCCTTGTAGGTATTGGAATGTCAATAGATAACGCTAAACATTGTATTATTCATCAATAGGGTGAGGAAGCAATGTTCATTGGAAGCATTGATTGCTTTTAGTGATCTATCTTATTCCTTAAAGCTAATACTAAAGCAATTTCATTTTTTGTGTGTTAGTTTCGTGCTGTTAGTTCATACACGGTTCTGCTTAATTGGTTATAACGTTATGCCTTACGTGGAGGATGGAAAAGTAAGATGAATATGAAAAAGTACAAAACTAATATAATCTCTCATAAGATGAGGCTGTTTTTGCTCACTCAAATGTTGGTGAAACAGGTCAGAACAATAATTAGTTCCAAAACTTGTATTTGCTAATGACTGGGGTTGTGATTTCAATCAGGATGGGATCTATTGAAAAAGAGAATTGCTTTTAAGATGTAAAGGATAGTCCTACTACAATGACATAAGAGAGTTGCAATTCAAATTTTTGAATCTGGTATTGAGGACGTAGGACTCGAGCATGCATTTGAAAGTTCTCTTTTTGAACTCCATTAATCAATTGTTTGTTTGAATTGAAAGTTGGTCTTGTGTATTTGAACTTTTTAATGTTCATATCGTCTGTCCTTTACATTAATGCTGAAAGGTTGTGTTCTCCATCATAGTTTTCTTGTCTCATTACTACTACTATTGCTTCTTGGACTTTCGTGCCGTTGTGATGTTTGGCAATAAAAATGTTATCTATTTCAATTTGATTAACAGGGTCTGGGGAATCTCGAGCACTGATGAAGGAATTAACTTATTTGGTGACAGAAAGGTCAGAAGATTTTGGCATTCTGAAATTGATGTACTCGTACAAAAATGAAGAAAAAATGATAGCTGATACTGTTGATGCTACAGAAGAAACAACAATTTTATACTATCACCATTCTTCACCTTACAAATACCAAGGCAGACTTCGTGCCAAAAGCATACTATTATCTATACTTCCTTACATGTCAGTTTTTCCGGAAGAAATTCCTCTTAAAACCCTGAATACCCAGGAGGATTTGAAATCATTCCTTCAATCAACTGACATGGCTTTGGTTCTCCTGGAATTTTGTGGATGGACTTCTCAATTGCTGAACAGCGAGCAGAAGAATGTCACTGAAAAAAGTTTTGGCATGCAAGGTGAGAAATTATTGGCTGGTTGAACTGTTTTGAAATTCGGAAAGATTTTTGTTTGCTTTTAGGTCATTATTCTAATTAGTAAGTACTTATTTGCAAAAGTTGCTTAGTGAAATCGTTGGACCGGTGTTGACTGAGTTTTTGACACGATGCTATGGTGTTTTGCCTCCTCAAGTTACATGGGTAACATATAGGATAAGCTTTTTTAGCTTCTAAAATCTCCCTCTGATTTGTTGTTCCTCTATCAGAAATAATAGTGAAGAGATGAGAAATGTCAATTTAGGTGGCATATAGCCAATGTATCTTATGTGTCTGTATACACTGAATACATTCATGTTGCCACCTATATTTATATCATTTCCTTTCAAATTTTATGCATTTCCTTGTAAAGTAACACTCTAAAGATTTACAACTGTAAACTTGCAAAAGCAATATTCTCCACTTCAAAATAACAATTTTGCTGCATAACCCATTAGAGTTGTATGAAAAAGATGCTGAAAACAAGCAAGAGATAGTATCTTTTTCTGTGATTTTAGTATAGTACATTTTGATGTAATTAATAGGATCGTGACATCATCTTAATTTATGTCTTCCACAATATTCCTTGCAGATTGTGTTGATTCATTTCATCCTGAGAAAGAATTCATTATGAGAGCAATTGAAAAAGTTCAGGATTGTCTCTGTTAGCCCGTTATACTGAAGCATGGCCATTTTTTCCCTTGATCATTCTCAACTCACTGTTGTATTTCAGGCAATCTTTTTGACATGGGCTTTGGTAAAGTGGCTGATAGAAGTCAAACACCAAGCAGCAATGAAGACCAGAAGGTGACTGTTATTCTATAAATGCAGTTGCCAGAATTATTTTAGAAGATGTTGAATTGAAAGCCGTTTCATAAATATCAATGGTTTTGTCCATTTATATGCCACCTACAGGGGTCAGAAAGTACAAAAAGTGCAACTCTGACGTGTGGAATTGAAAGCAGTTTTGGTATATTGCCTTGGCTTAGGGAATTTAGCTCATTAAATGACAGCGGTTCTCTTCAAGACAATGAGTATCAGGGTAGAGATAAGTCGCTGAGTGAAGGAGCATTGTGTACCTTTGAAAAGTTTCAACAATTCAGTTCTTTCTTCTCAAAGTTCATGGCTATTGTGAGAGAATACTTCTTGCCTGCTGAAAGGAAGAGATTTGGTCTAGTTTCAGATAAATCATTGCTCTCATTGCTGGGTTTTGATGATGCTAATTCATGGTCATTGGTGGTTTATTCTGAGGGATGCCCAAGCTGTCTCAAAATGCTTGAAGGAGAGAATGAACTTAAGAGTGCTGTACAGATGGATCAGTCAATTATTACAGAGGTTAAATTTGTTGGTTCCTTTTATCAATTTACTATTAATCCAAATATTTTATTGGCCTCCATTTTCCTACATTGTTGCGTGCTTGAAGTCTTGTGTAGTTAAGGTCTTGATAAGTCTCCTGAGTGGACTTTAAGAGTTGTCTTGGAAGTTATTGGCTTATAGTTATTCATCGAAGCACTTTTTATGCCAAATAATTCTTTTCCTTTTAACTCTGTTGTAAGGATTTCTGCTAGAGCTCAGACCTGGCAGCATCTTTTGTTCTTAAGTTTCAATATTTATTTTTCAAGAAGTGATGTTTAAATATATCTTGTCGTTATTTCAGACATATGTGTGTTTAAATTCAAAGAAAGGAAGGAGAAGATGTATTCCTGGTTTAGATAAATTTGATGCAGAACATTTTTTAGCTTTTTCTCTTTTGATCATATTCTTTTTGAGTATGATATTGTGTGCTTGCTCATCTTACCTCTACAAAAATTAAAAACAGCATATCTACCTACTGGCAACCTAGTTTCATTAACTTTTTAATGTCTTTGAGGTGATTTATTTTTTCTTGCTGTTGTTGGCAGCTGCCTGTATGTAATCAGCTTGAAACTATTGTGTTCTACTATTTTTGACTCTTATGAACTACAGATTGTCTCACAGTAATTTTTTTTTTTTTTTTTTGGAGCATCCATGGATATAATGGTGTTTAACATGTGAAATTTTCATGCACAATAAGGTTCTTCTCTTTCCTAGTTTCATTTTCAAAAAAGTGAAATCTATTACAAGGGTTGTAATCTAAGCAAGCAAGTCATTTACCGAAAGAGAAACAAAATTTTCCAAATTTAGTAGGGCATCATTTACCTCAAAAGAATTTTAAGATAGTACTACAACGTAATTGTGTATGACAGATAAGACTTCTATTTGAAATTTCCCTAGTTATAGCTAACAAAAGGATAGCATGAGAGATTTGTTTAAGCATCTGCCTTTTTCTTTGTACAACAAAGTATATCACTAGAACTAATAGCTCATTATGTATAGATAATAGAAATTACTGTGGCCTCGGTAGGACCACATAGTTAAAAAGCTCCTTGTGACTTGCTGCACCAGATACTATGGAGGAACAGATTACTAGCTGACTAACTTGATATAATTGTTCATCTTTGGCCATATTGGCAGCACATCTTTTGCTTGTATATGAGATTCATGGATAGTGTTAATGCAGAAAGGTGGACTCGATAGAATTCCTGTAGATTGGTTGACAGGGTTTTTCTAGGCTAAGAGCTATTTGCTGACCAAAGCTCCCATATCGGTTCACTTAGATGGCACACTTTTTATGTCAAAAAAGAAGTAAACAAAAAGACTGCACAATAGAAACCTTTCATGCTATTTCAGCCTACCTGCCTTCATTGACTCAGGGTGAAGATCTGAATTTCAGATGTTCCAATATTAGTTAAACAAATCTGTTCTGAAGATTGGCTGCCAGATAAATGAATACAGCTATGACCTAAACCATTGAAGCTCTGGCATGTTGTCCAACCTGCTAAATATTTTTCTCGTTGATGAACCTTTTCACTAGCAGAGAGGTTCCACATCATATGCCATTATCTTATATCTTTTTGCTTTTAATATCTGTCTCTTCTCTCTCCTCCTGTTCTTTAATATTTTGTTTTCAAATATAAATTTTCTCCTTAGTGTTGGGAATGCCATTAATTCTATTATTTCTTTGACTTTGTAGCTAAGAGATTATGTGGAAGATGTTGATCCTGCTCTTCCTGCGAACAAGCCATCGATGCTTCTATTTGTGGATAGATTATCTGACTCTACTGAAACTAGAAGGCAGAGTAAGGCAGCTCTTCAAGAATTTAGAGAATTTGTATTGCACTTTCTGATATCAAATGACATGGCGGAGCAAATCAATGAGAAGTCTGAAAGATCTTATACTGAAACTTTAAAACGTAAGAGTATGAAAGGACATCCAAAATTGCAAATATCTCCAACGGGTCGTAAGATTAATTTGAAGGACAAGATGTCCATAATGATTTATAATGAGGGTAAGCAGACCACAATAGAGAGTATAGCTTCCAATTTGCAGGGCAGTTCTTTACATGAGATCTTGACATACCTTCTTCAACAGAAGAAGGAAGCAAAGTTAAGTTCAGTGGCAAAGGAAGTGGGCTTCGAACTCTTATCTCATGATTTAGATGTTAAAGTAGTGGATACCATACAGCCAGACACAGAGGTGGAACCTAAACAAGTCTCACATGTACAATCTGATGAAAATGCTGTTAAGGCTAGTGTTGATCAGGATCCGAAATCTGCTCCAGTTCATGATAAAATCGTTCAACTTATTGATAAGAGTTCCTCCTCACTGGACAAAATAGAGAAGTCAACTGATATGGAAACAAGTAGGTGCTTTTCAGTTCCGAAACCTGACAAAGATTTGTCAGATAATCAGGCACAAATGTCAGAAAATGTCTATGCAGAATTGAAAACTTCTTTGAACAAAATGGGTGAAGAACAATTTCTATTGGAAGATTTTCAGGGTTCATTTTTCTTTTCTGATGGGAACTACCGTTTACTCCAAACTTTGACTGGTGACACAAGGATTCCATCCCTAGTAATAATTGATCCAGTTATGCAGCAACATTATGTCTCTACTGAACAGACGTTTAACTATACTTCAATTAAAGAGTTTCTTTATGGTTTTTTAAATGGAAATCTTATCCCATATGGGCGCTCTGGATCCGAACCTGAGAGCCTTAAGGAAGGCACCCACCCACCATTTGTTAATCTGGATTTCCATGAGGCAGATTCCATCCCTCAAGTGACATCTCTTACTTTCTCTCAACGGGTTCTTGGTTTTAATAAATCAAATAATTCTGATATCTCACTTGCCTGGAAGGAGGACGTGCTTGTCCTTTTTAGCAACAGTTGGTGTGGATTTTGCCAAAGAATGGAATTGGTTGTTCGTGAAGTATATCGGGCCTTAAAAGGATATGTGAAGATGCTAAAGACTGGATCTCAGAGTGAGGAAATGGTGTTTGCTGACGGTAAGTGTTTATTGTTTCCCAGAGTTTTTATGTTGGTTAAATCCACGCATCTCTTTTCCATTTATTAAAATTTAGACTCTAGAATACGTTCCTGTACTCCTGTAGATGACTTGTCCCATTTACCAATGAGAACTGTTTCATCTACACTTGAGTCAATCGGGGAATTTCATTACAAATATCTTTTTAAAAAAAGCTTCTGAAGTGGTTTCAACTATCATGCTGTAAGATTAAGAAATTGCTGGCTATGTGGCAGATGGTTTAAATGCTAAAATGAAGGTTCCCAAAATCTTCTTAATGGATTGCACATTAAATGATTGCAGATCGATTCTGAACTCAATGAAACAGGTATGTCCTATAGAATCCAGATTCAATTTATTGTTACGCTTAGGAAGTAGGTTATACTTTGTGGACAATGCTTTTATTGGTCATAGTAATTCAAATTATTTACTGTGGTTGGTGAATCTTTCTAGTCATTTATCATTTCAATTGGTGTACTTCAAATTTTCAGTTCACTTATTTGGTTTGTTTATGACGCACTTGCAGTGGATAATGGTTCAATCCTCAGTATTTTCCTAGAGTTTTGAAACTTTTTTTTAAAATTTTTTGTTTGTGGTATATGCAGCGAGAAGTTTTTCCTGCCCTGTTGTTATTTCCAGCAGAAAGGAAGACAGCTATCTCTTTTGAAGGAAATGTAGCAGTCACTGATATTATTAGGTTTGTGGCTGAGCATGGAAGCAATTCTCAACTTCTTAATAGTGACAAGGGTAATATATTCTGACACAGAACATGTTTATGCATCTTGTTATTGCATGATCTGATCCAAAGATGATTGTTTATAACTTCTAGCGGCAAACATGCTATATTAATTAGGAATGAGTCAAGTCCTTGGTTTTTGCATTTAAAGGTATAATATTGAATCAACAAAAATCTCTTGACTGGTAGCTGTTTCATGATAAAACATTTTCGTCATAAGAAATCTTAAAAGATAGGACAAAGTGTGTTGTGTGAAATTTTGGAAAAGAGTTGATATAAAAAACATGCCGCCTCAATTGTTGATGACTGTGGAGTATTGAAAGCAGAGTACTTAGACACAGGTTTTAAATGTTGGGAGTAGCAGCTAAGTTCAGAATTATTTACTCCTCATTGAAACTGTTGTTCAAAAACTTACAATTTGAGGATTGCTTCTCTTGCTGTAGTCGAAATGCTTTCTACTTGTTTGAGTTCCAATTGCATTTTTGCAATTTATGCTTGATATACAGCGTGATATCGAATTATCGATGGATTCTGTATATCTTCCAATCTTGCATGATTATGGAGCATGCTTGTCATTAATACACAAAAGTTATATCTGGCCTTTTGACATGGTCTTGGAATTGATCAAACTCATCATGCAAGTATTAATTTGCTTGCTGTTTGTACTTTGGAATAATTTGGGCTGCTGTTTTCTGCTCTGTTACCTTGTTGAAGCCAATCATCCAATTGTTCTGTTTCTTTGGGGTAGTCAAAATTGAAAACTTTAATGGAACTTAGTTCGATCTAATTGTGTTGTCTGAGTTGGTACCTTGATTTTTAGCTTTCTTACAGTGCGATGCAATAGGTGAAATTCCTTTCTGAATTTTGTCGTCTTTAGTTGAACATCCATTTTCAAGGTGCTACTCTGTTGTTTCATCTTCATGTCCAACTTGGAATTTCAATCTGAGTGCATAATGAGTACCAACTCTCACTCTTTCTCATATGTGCCTACGCACTATGAATACTAACTCTCTCAATCTTTTTCTCATGTGTCTTGCTTTGCTTTCTCTTGTCTGGATTTTATAGGAATTCTACTTACTGTGGCTGAGAAAAGTGGTCAAAGTAAGGGCACATCACCAATCCCAACTAATGGTTCTGATGCAGTTGCAAATAACAAAGCACATGAAATACTACTAATAGACCGAATGCCAAAGAGAATTGTGGAACATAGTTGGACTAGATCTCAGACATCAAAAAGCCTGCATGACACAGCTTACGATGTGGTGGTTGGTTCAGTGCTTACCGCTGGAGAGAAAATAAATGCGCTACCATTTACTAACTCTATGGTTCTCATTGTGAAGGCTGATCAAGATACTGGTTTTCAAGGTCTTATATATAACAAACCTATAGAATGGGATTCTCTGGAAGGTCATGAAGAAGAGATCAGGCTGTTAAGAGAGGCTCCATTATCATTTGGTGGGCCGCTTATAAAACGTGGGATGCCTCTTGTTGCTTTTACAAAAAGAATAATGAAAGATCAATTCCCAGAAGTTGTACCAGGTATTTACTTTCTTGATCAATCAGCCACTCGTAAAGAAATTGAGGAACTCAAGTCGGGGAATCAATCTCTAGCTGACTACTGGTTTTTCTTCGGGTTTTCAAGTTGGGGTCGGGATCAATTGTTTGACGAGCTTGCCGTTGGAGCTTGGAGTTTAAGGGAGAAAGTTGACCACATAGATTGGCCATCCAAGTTAAGTTAGGCACTGACATACTAGAGCATTGTAATTCCTTCACCTGAACCATAACAACTGGACAAGAACATAGAGAACTGTACATCCAATGCTTGTTCTTTTATCATCAATGGCCTCATTTTGTCATCTACATTTCTCATTTAACAAGCATAAAAAGATAGATACTCACAGAAGTTATCTCAGAACGTGACCTGAACATGTACAAGGGGAGAGAAAAGGAACATGACTTAAAAGGCCCTAAAGCTAAATGACTTGAACGGGCCATTGGTCAGACCAGCGATTAATTGGTTTAATGATTGTGTTGATTGTTGAGGGGTTGATTGTTTCTACTTTTGTTTTTGTTTTCAAAATAAATGAAAAAAATTGTTTCAATTTTTAGTTTTCATTTCTTGTTTTTCCATATTTTGATTTATTACTATTAACTAGTATATATTAATTATTTGATATATTAATTATTACTAATTTAATTTAATATTATATATTTAATTAACTAAAATTATTAGTAAGAATTATGAAAATTTTTATTTTACTTAATAATTTCATTTACTCTTGTAATTAAATAAAATTAAAATTCTAGTAAATATAATTAAATTTAAAATGCATAATTTTCAAGTAAAATTTTGATTTAATAATTAAAATATATTTAAAATAAATAATTTAAAAAATGACTTTATTAATAGTTTGCTAATAAATAATATATAAAAGGTTCAAATAAATTTATTTAATTAAAATATTTTGTTTTTAAATTTATTCAATATGAAATTATTTTCAGTGATAAAAACAGATAATTATTTGACTATTCTATTAAATTTTCATAAGAGAAAATATTTCAAGTGATATTCAACCAGCGCGTGATTCAGTCAATCATAAAAAGAAAATGATGGGCCCACAAAAGATTGGCCTTACATCTACCAAGCGTTTAGCCAACACCCAGATAAGGCTGCCTGCAATACCATCCCCTATGTTGCTTCACCGATAATCTCACTCACTCTGTTTTAGAGAGACGGAGGATGGCAGAAACCAGCAAATTTATTCCTGGTAGAAGCTTAAATACAATCCCCAGATTCAACTCAGCTAATTCAGTACCCAACAAGTTGTTTTTTCACACTTTTAAAATCATTGCTTCAAGAACAAATGACTTCAAGCTGGTACGAGTCATATGCATATGAACCAACTTATGTTGAATACCAACTTATTATGATCTCCCTATCTTCATGGGCATACACCACATACTTTTCCATTGCTAGTCTTTGCATGTGTAGATGTTTCCAAGTATAATAATCATATGTTTACGTTAGTGAGTTGAAATACCTGTGACACCATAACTTTTAAGCAGATGAGTAAAAAAAGTTCCAGGACTTCCCGTCGTTTGATCAGTATATCTACTGCTGATGGTAGATGGCATGGAAAATGGAACTCGGACTACCTACTCTCCCTTCAAGATCTTCACTTGGAAGATTTGATTGAAGATGACCATGAAAAAGATGCTGAGGTTTCTGTCAGTCTGTCCATCCAAAAGGTTAATAAGTTTCCACACCTTCACTTTGATCTGTCAGCTATATATACATTTTCAGCTAATCATGGTACAGATACACCAATCAACTTTTGCGTATGGATTATCAATACCTTGTACATGGCTTGCTTTAGATTGTTGTACCTTGTACTGGATGTGAAATCATGTAGCTTTTAGAAATTAGAATATTGGCTCCTCAATTCTCTGAGAGCATGATGGACCAGGATGGAATTTGATAATAATCTTGTCTTTATTCTAGCATGCAAGCTTTGGTTTCTCGGTGGAAGGGAGGATCATATCATCCTTTACCAGGAAATGTAGCATCTGCTTTTCCCCTTACTGCAGAAAGGTTTGACATCTTGAACATCTTCACTTAATTTTCAATAGGTTCAAATGTACAACGGAGTTCCCTTAGCAGCAATTTCTATTCGTAGAATCTCTATTTATTGACTGCAAACAAGAGGCTATGGACTTCATTTTTCAAGAATGCAACTAAGTTTCCTGTGAACTTACTTTCTTCTGTAGCTGATGATGATTGATCAGTGGTTGTAGAATTTAGTGATAACATACTTGTTTTTCATCTTCCTTTCAGATTGACACAAATTTCAGCGTCTGGGTTCTACCGTCCAGTAGAAACAATCGTGCTCTCCAGCTACCTGAAATTGGTGGCGATGATCCATCATTAAGTCACTAGGCTCTCTTGCAATCCTTCCTTTTCCTTCTTTGATCACAGTCAGAAACTAACAAAGTTAATTAATGTATTGCAGGTTATCTATGTGAAGCCTGGAAATGAAGCTGATCTTGACTCACTGGTACAGGACACGATCCGGTTAACCACCTCAGTTGAAGTATGGATATCCACACATCACTACGGTCCTTTAAACATAGAATCAATGACAGAATCTATATAATTGCAAAGTACAAACTCACCAGGTTTCTGCTATGCAGGATACTTGCTCAGAGACATGTGAAAAGTCCGAACCCACATTGCAATGTGAGCATACGTGTAAAGATGGGTTAACAAGGTATAATGTTATGTGTTCTCACTTCTCAGTTACTAAAGAACATGTTTTTTCTGTTGTCAGTCATTGGTGCACAAAGTGCAGCTTCTGTTGACAAGAGGTGGTCTAGACTTTTGCAGCTGAAGAAAGCTAATCTGTAAGAAATTTGGATCTTAAATGGATTGTTTCGACTTGTCTGGAACTTCCAACTTGGGAGAATGTTAATCAAGCACTATCTTATGCTACCACAGGAAGGCCGCTTGATCAGAACTGCCTATTCTTCAAGATAGCAGTTGTGAGATCAGAATAGATTCATAAGATGTTGCAGTTGCAGGAGACAAAATACAGTGAATAAATACAGGAAGGAACCTCAGAGGAATGAGAATGGAGGTCCTAAGACTATAACGGTGATTGATGAGGATTAATTGAAGATGGCATTGGATCATTCCTGACATAAGGGTGCATTATGCTATGTGGTTCGCCAAATATACCTGTCCTTGCCTTTCTTTGACAAAGTAATAAACAACAAATGCAATGTTGCCATATTATGTCTATTAATTAGGAATATAAACTAAAATCCACATTTTTAAATTTGAACCTAATTTAATTTAATTAATTAAAATTATTTTATTTTAATTTAAAATCAAACTCGACTAAATTAAATTTGAACTGTTTAATTTAAGTCTAATAAAATTTT
>JANSVA010000003.1:6765452-6779408 GCA_025504915.1 Erythroxylum reticulatum | reverse complement strand
AAATCTGTACAGATATGGAAATATAATCCTAAGATACTATATATCTACAAGATACTGCTATCTAATCTAAATGATCTAATTATGATAAGATCATAATATTATGAGATATGCATATCTTTGACCACAGTTAGTCGAGAGCTTTTTCCGTTCCATTTTTTTTAAGGCACACATTATTCATACCTGTGGACTTGAGAGTGTGTTGCTCACAGCACTCATCTTCAGATTGCTAATACATAAGTAGATTCTGTTTGTGGCTAATAGTTCCTTTTGTATGTAGTATTTACAACCACTATTGGTTTGGCTCTTTTTTTTTAATTACTTGGTGTATAGGAATTCCAGGGATTACTTTGGTGGTCACCATTTAATCCATACAGATGATTATAGTAGCCTTTTCAGGATGCCTATTATGAATAGTGATGTAATTTCTATTTTGGATACATTCTGCAAAAAGATGTGCTATTGCTTTATTAATTTTCTTTTCTGTTTTATCTGATTTTGTATGAGATTGCATCTCTGTGATTTTAAATTATGCATATATTTATGTGTTTTTGTTTATTATTTGGGAATACTGTGACGTTGAGTTTATAAAATTACATGTTCTGTCTCATGAGGAACAGGTAATAGTAAAAAATGGCTTATGAATATAATTCTCTTGGAGGAATGTTCGATTGTATAGTTGATGCAACTTTGGCAATTGTATTCCTTATAATATTATTTACATGGGTAGTTTCAAATTTTTGAATGTTTTCTAGATCATCTACTCCAGCTGCACCCGCAGACAATAAATCATCTTATTTTACAATATTAACTGGTGGTGGCAGGTAGGGAGCATCCACATCTATGATATAAAACAATTCGATAAATGGCATGGTTGAATACAGGCTTTGTATTTTGAACCAATAGTTTTACTTGGCCAATACAGGATTTGTATTTTGAGCCATTAGTTTTACCTAGCCAAACTTCATTTTGATTATTTAATCAAGCAAAATTATTAACAAAATGATGTCGCTTTTGGAGAAATGTTTTGCACATTTCTATCTAAGGATTCATGCCTTATGCTAGTGCCTGTACAACTAATAATGCAATTTACCATAGCTATTTTCTGCATGATATTTCTCGCCCAGTTCCTTATTCAGATCTGCATGAACTGTTTCCTAGAGACAGAGTGATTTCTGTACATATCCCTTGAAAGCAACATGTGTCCGCTGACTAGTAGGCTAGTCACGAGATTCTCAGATCGTTTGGGTGTGTATATTAGCCCTTGAATCTCTTTTAATTTGCATGGTAAATACCTTCTGCTATGATATGTGTCAAATATTGTTCATGGATTGAACAACATTTTTATTTTCATTGTAGGGTTTTACCGTTGAAGAAGGCAGCAAATGAGAAAGCTGAAGCTGAACGTGCAGCTGCTGTTGCTAGTTTCAAATCCATGCTGCAAGAGAGAGGGGATATCACAGTGAATTCACGTTGGTCCAGGGTAAGTTTTAAAACGAGTGAGTTCGTGCATAAGGAAAGTTCAAATTCAAAGTGCTGGATTTTCGTAGGCTGAAATATGTTCAATTAGCTTGCAAATCTTATTTGAAATTGTTTAAGCTGGTTCCATGCAGATAATATATCATTTTTCTAGGGATGAAAGAAATGGAAACTTATCTGGAGTGATCTCCTTTTCTGTTTGTTCCATTTACTTCTTCAGAAGTAACTTGCTTTGATAAGTATATAAACGCATAGTTTTCTGTTATCATCAGACTGTGGGGTATTTTAGGTCTCACCTTAACCTTTTCTGATCGATTACTGGGTGTAATTGCTATTCCATCCACCAAAGCCTCAATGGATCAAAGTTAAAGGTGGCCAAACTGTTTTTAAATGATTGCAAGTTGCATATATTAGATAAATGCTATCTTCATCTGCTTGCTGTATTTGTTTATTTACTACTATATCCATTTTTTGTGAGTCTATCGGAAATAGGCTTTCTACTAGTTAGAGAATAAGGTTGCGTACTTCTAGACTTTCCCATCTCAGTGGA
Organism: Erythroxylum reticulatum; assembly: GCA_025504915.1. NCBI lineage: Eukaryota > Viridiplantae > Streptophyta > Magnoliopsida > Malpighiales > Erythroxylaceae > Erythroxylum > Erythroxylum reticulatum. The sequence continues at coordinate 6,777,382 of JANSVA010000003.1, read as the reverse complement.
ATTTCTACTAGGACGTTGTTGTTGTTGTTGTGCTACTTATCTATTATGTGTTTCTCATTTCAAATGCAATGGAAGAAATTGCTTACTTATGACCTCCCATTTAGGTTTAGCAACATTACTTTGGTGTGTTGACAATGCTGCTGATTTTTCTTTTTAATATGGTTCAGTGCTCTTTTTGAGATGTTTAACTGAATTTTCTTATCAGCAGTTATAATTGTTATATGCAACTGAAATCTGCATTGTATCAACTCCCAAAGGTAGTACCCATGTGACAAATAGCTTTTAACAGTTGGAGGATTGAATCTAGGGTATGTATGATTCATTTCTGGATGGTTGGACTCCACCGTGCCATTAATTCTGATATAAGTGTGCTTACTACCAGGATTATAACTGACATTGTGTTCTCATTCACTGTTAAAATAGTGTCCTGTCCTGTAATGTCCGTCCAAGGTAAGTCTATTAGCATAATCTTCTGTCTATGAACTATGATGATAGTGGTGCATGATAAGTTTAAAGAAAAAGGGAAAAGAAGAAAAAAGTTAGGTCTTGCAACTAAATCAGAAGCTGTGATATGTTTCATTCCATTGAGTTTTTCCCCATAAACCTCTGTATCAATATCCATTGTCCCTACTGTAGGTGAAGGATAATTTAAGGAACGACCCAAGATACAAATCTGTAAAGCACGACGATAGGGAGGCTTTGTTCAATGAGTATTTGTCTGAGCTGAAATCTGTTGAAGAGGAAGCAGATCGAGAGGCAAAAGCTAAGAGGGAGGAGCAGGTATATACTGTTGGCTTTTATTCATGAGAAATGTTATTGGAAGTAGGTTTGAACTTTACTCAATCAGTTGTGTTCGAAGATCTTTGTTCAGTCAAAATATCTTTTCATGCTTGATACTTGGTTTTATTTGAGGGTGTTGATTTTAGTTTGGAACTTCTAGTTCCCTTTTCTTTTTCTAGTATAATTATAGTCAATAGTAATAAACTTGCCTTGGCCTTTCCTCTCTTTATGTTCTGTTTTTTTCCCTGTTACTGTTATTGTATGGCTTACAATTTGGAGGTGTTCATCTACCAGCTGCATATGTATCAGAAACTCTATTTTTGATATAATACCTTACATGAACTTCGTATATTGGTTGTTAGTTGCAGTTACCATTTTATGTTGTGCTACTGTCTTATTGGTACTTCATTTCAGGGGAACATAAAACTTTCTTGTTTATATTTGTAGGTCTGTCTAGGACAGTGCTATCAAGCTCCCTAGTAATTGCTAATTTTCACTTGAGGATTTCTGTTGGGATGTGTACACATCCAAATATGTGGGCAAGTAGTTGTCTCTGGGTTGTTATGCCTTGGGTAATTCTGGGGCATCAAGATGAAACTGCAACAGACCCAATACTTAGAGATAATGGACTTGGCTTCTGGGTTTGTGGGCATTAGCAGTCAACAGTGAGTCAAATAAGGTTTAGAAAGATGATCAAAATGTTTAGTTAATAATTTCTTGTTGCAATAATTGAATACTTTGTTGTTGCTTCTTTTTAATGTTAATTTATGATTTTGTAAGCTGTTCATCATTGATACCGTTTCATGCTTTATTTGGCTGTGGCATTTTCAATCTGTGGGTACCTGAGACTTGAGAGATACTGACTTAAAAGGGAAAAAGGAAAATTATAAAAATGAAAGAATGTAATCGAGCAGGACAAGTGTTGCAAACTGCAATTATTGTTAACTCTACTTTTTTCAAACAATTTTTATCTTAATTTTTCTTGTGTAGTCCCTGTTTCACTTTTGATCTGTATTGAATGCAGAATGATTTGGGGTGGATGAGGGTTAGGCATGCTATGTTGTGATTAGTTTGAGTCATAACGAGGATGCAGGATACCTGATCAAGATGCCCTTGTTTAATGACCATGGTGTTATATTTGTACATATTTAATTTTTAATGTTAGATATTAATTTTTGGTTCCTTCAAGTTGCTTCAATTAACTTGGATTGACTGGGGCAATGAAGTAGTGACTCATTCTTTGATAATGATAAGTATTAAAGATTGAACTTGTTCCATTTCTTTTCTAGGACAAGCTGAAGGAACGAGAGCGGGAGTTGCGAAAACGCAAGGAAAGAGAAGAACAAGAAATGGAAAGGGTGCGGGTTAAAGTGCGTAGGAAGGAGGCAGTGACTTCTTTTCAAGCATTGCTTGTCGAAACAATTAAGGACCCCCAGGTATGATCACAAGTCACAGCATAACCTGAATTGCAATTTCATCAGAGGTTTATAATGCAAGTCTGTTGTTTATCCATCTATAGCAATTTCCAAACTGGTAGAGCAATAGGTTTTGGTTTACATGTTTAGGAATAACTGTCTAGTATCTTCTGTTGGGGTCCTGAACACCCACAGCCGAACTGCAACATTTCCTGCCTTTTAAATGGTGTTGAAGGTTTTTGAAATAGCGTGATTTGTAACTCTACAGGGACATCAATATTCCTTAAATTGAACGCAGGCCATGATTTGAGCTTTTTGTTCTTGTTTTCTATGATTGCTATATCATTGTTCTTGGCTGATTAGACTAGTTGCCAAATAATCATGTAGTTGTGAAAACTATTATGGCTTTCTTGGGTGTATTATTTAAGCATGTGAAGTGTTCATCTATTAATATCTGAGTGGTCCCAGACATAGGGAAGTGGCAGTTCGATGTGTTGGAATTTCTTTATCCCTCTTTGCCTTTACCAAATGATGATGTTTTTTACTTCAGTTTTGTTAGGATTTGAGATGGGCTTCTGCTACGTAATTTGTTCACTTTTTCTTCTTATGTATTTAGGCATCGTGGACAGAGTCAAAGGCCAAATTGGAGAAAGATCCTCAAGGACGTGCAACCAACCCTGATTTGGATCCATCTGATGTAGAGAAACTCTTCAGAGAACATGTCAAGTTGCTGTACGAGGTACTATGATTAAAGTGGCTGTATTTCGTTTGTGGAGTTTCCTAATTTAGGGGATTTGATTTGGTTTTGGATTCCAAGATCATTTTTTATAATTTATGACTACAATGACACCTCCTTTTTGGGCCATTACATAGAGATGCACGCATGACTTCAAAGCTCTCTTAGCTGAAGTTATAACCGCTGAAGCAGCTGCCCAGAAGACAGAAGATGGGAAATCAGTCCTTGATTCATGGTCAACAGCTAAGCGCCTTCTTAAGCCCGATCACAGGTATAACAAGATGCCTAGAAAAGATAGGGAAATTTTGTGGCGAAGATATTGTGAGGAGATGTTACGGAAGCAGAATAGGGTGCTTGATGAGAAGGAAGAAAAGAACTTTGAATCAAAAAGTAGAGGCCCAGCAGAATCAGGGCGATATCAATCAGCGTCAAGAAGGATCCGTGAGTCGAGATAACTCTTCCAACATTTCTGGTTAGAACTATGTATAACTTTGGATTAGTCCCCAGTGATCTACATTTGCTTGCTTGTGAATTATGTGTTATATGAAAGCATATTGATTCACATCCTGCAAAGATATGTCTCCTATTTTTCCTGTGTTTCCATGGATATATCAACAGAAATTTTGATGCACTGAGTAGGTCTTTGTGGCATTGGGCCTTTGAAGTTACCTTAATTCGTCACTAGGCCTTTGTAAGCAACTCTTTTTCATTGTTACAGAAGTCAAGATTATTCGTTTTGAGATTGGCTTCACCTGATCAAATCCATAATTTTGGTGACATGATTGCATCAAGCTTTTGATATTGTTATTTTTCGAAACCTATGCTTTGATAGTTAAGTGAATAATTTGTCTTTCTATGACAGTTTTATAACATTATGGATATGATAATAATTTTAATCTGTTAGAATTTATGAAATTAAAGATCAATTATGTATAAATCCAAAAACCTTTGAAAAAACAGCAATATCTCGTAGGTTTTATGTGCAACATGAGAGTCATCGTGCTTTACAAAGTATTATAATATAAATTGAAAGCCACGCCATTCCTTCCACAAAAACAGACTTTTCCTAACGTAATATGTTTTGCTTTTCTCCATTTAATTTGGTACTTCTAACTTTAATATTTACCTTAATGAGATAAGTTCGCCAGAAAGTCTTTGCACCAAACACTTGCAGAGACCAAAAACACAACGCACAAATAGATAATCCGGTCCACCTTAAGGTAGCACTAAATTGTATGATGAGATCACGTTTCTAACATTCGTACTGACTTTTGATCAAGACTATGGAAAGTTGCAACAATGGCTTGAAAAATGGATCGGAAGGAATTAACTTTACAGATTCAGTATTAACTCACGGGTTTACCAAATAGTAAAAAAGGACCCGTTTGAATTTTTGATACACAACGAATTCATAATGTGGACTATTTATAAATAATCATAATAAAAAAAAAGGCAGTTGACTTGCAGAGCTATATTTACACAGTTTACTGTATGGGTGCCAAAAAATTACCCGCCTTTCTGTTGTAAACAATCAGGAAAGCAAATCAAGCCAACAATCTTCCAGCAGCAGCAGAAGAAGATAAGGGAACGCTTCTATGGCAAAAATAAGGCTTCCAAATACTCATCAATATAAGCCAAGCACGGCCAATGGTCAGTTCTAATTCGTACTAGAGTTGACATACCACGTACTTCCATTTGAAAAAGGAGATGGAACCTTGGTGGAAGAAATATGAGTACATGAAAGCAACCCATTTGACTTCTATTCGTATCTAACCCACTTTCTTTATCATCCTCATCATCAATATAAGTAAGATGAAGTGGGCCTCTATCTACACTACAAGAGGCAGTATCATCCCCAAAAGACTCCGATGTAGCATTTTTCCACATGATGTTTCTGATGACTCCTCCATCCTTCACGATGTTAACAAGCTGTTCACTAATCACATTAACAACAAAGGGAGTCAAATGCTCTTCAACCGCCCTGATTACCGACTCTGCAGCAACTTCAAGCAGCTTGACTGACTGAGTCCCACTGATTGCTGCAGCACCCCTGCCTCCTTTTAATGGGAATATTTCGTGCCCCATGTTTGAAGAAGCACCACATGCCTCCCAGAGCGCATCAAATAACTCCGAATAATATGCAGGAACTGCATCTTCTGGAATGCCAGATGGAAGAATAGCCTTTGCGAACATATCCTCTATACCTACGGTGATACTCTGAAGCTGACCGCAAATGACCTGACCATTTTCTGCAGTTGCTTCAATGAACACATCCACTAGACCAGGTGATGGTTCCCCTGGTACCAAATCGATTGTTACAGGAGCCCTAGAGCTTTTGTCTTCAGAACTACTGTCTGCAGATATAATGTCCAAAGAAGCTGTGGTATCTGAAATATGATCGTTCTTGGGAGGTTCACCAAAAAGAACAGGTATGTGATGTGATGGGATTGACCCGTATGGAGCTGAAGATGAGAATTTGAGCACAATTGCATACATGGCAGAAATATCATCTATTCCCTCCAACTGTCTCCGGGAATTACCAACCCATATCTGATTGAAAGGTTCGGATTCAAATCTTAAACTACAGGATATTCTAACCTTGATTCCGGGCATGTGTCTGAAATCAGGAATGCATGAGAAGTGTCTTCTTAATGTTTCTAAGATCTCTGAAATTTTTGAATCCATTACCCTTAATGGCTCCTGAGACCGATTTGTTCTTCCAGTTTCTAAGGTAGTTTGAGGTTGTTCTGCATGGCTGTCTAGCTCTCTCAAATCAACATGGGGTTCGCTGTCCCTTATGTTGTCAAGATAGATAGGTTTACTAGTTCCTCCACCCAAAGGAGATAAAGACAAGGACCAGTATTGCTTAACAAGAAGGGGTGTCAAGCGTTCAATGTGTATGTATGATGATATACGCCTGGATTTTTTGAAACTAGGGTAGGGTTGAGGTGATTGAACACTGAAGAAAGAACTGGCATGTGACGAAGGTGAAATGCCAAGTAGCTGGTCCCCAAAATTTAGCAAGCTTCGCAGCTTCACCCCTGGAATAGTAATGAGCATCCGCAAGTAGATTCTACAAATGCAACAGGTGGTGAAGAAAAGTCAACGAAGCAAATTACTAGGCAACAACCTTCAAGCTAATCACTTAATTCTTTCTTTTTCTAAAGTAACATTCCTTATGCTATCGTTTCTTCTGATATAGTGTCTTTTTTGGCCAAGAAATATTCATTCAACAAGATGAAGACTAAGAAAATCGCTCAGTGTCAAAGGAGTAACGAAGTCACATAAATACATAGCAAAAACACCATTAAACATTACGCATCTTTGCATTTTATCTCTAAACCTTTTGGTTTACTTGTTACATTCTAAAGACTATAAAAAAGTACTGATCAAATTTCTGGAATGTATCTCAACTTGAAGGTAAAGTGGCCTACAGCAAAGAGCAATAAAAATATTAAAGTACTTTTACACCTATAGCAAAATCAAAAAGATAATGAAGAAGCAATAGGTAGACATACCTTGCACTATCGCGAATCTCCAAGTCAGGAAAGTAAAGACAAGTGAATGCAAGAAGATGACATAAGCCAAGAAACAGTCTCGAGCTGTGACGGTGCATCAGCAAAGTTCGACAAATGCTGAGAACTTTGCTTCCCTTAGACCAAGATCTTAGTCCCGTATCAGGCCCATGTTTCTCAACAAGGAAAATCATAAACCTTAAAAGTAGGTCTAACAATGCATGAGGAGGTATTGTCTTGTTAGCAGCAATTCTGTCCAATATCGGGAAGTAAGAAACCAATTTGTAATCTACAATGACTCTTGCAAGCAATCGTTCATCAATTGTTTGGAGCAGACGCTCTCCCAACCAACAATGCTTCCGACAGTCTAGAAATCGATCAATGAGTGAAACAATGACAGGTACCCATCTTTGGAACTCCAATGTCAGGTCCACTAGCATGCTCTGGACAAGGGAAGTCAAAATGATCAAGAAGATATCAAATAAATGAATTCACAATCGCAACTACTCAATGATCATTTAATTTATTTCACCAGACTCTGCACTCCCACCCCCCAAAAACCTTAGAAAAAAGAGAAGCAAAAAAATTGCTTCCCTTTCCACAGCTGACAAGATTATTACAATTTCATCTATGCGAAGAATAACAAAAGTAAATGTCCAATTCGGAGAAAGGAGAAAGAGGGAGGAGGTAAAAAAAATAAAACATAGTTCTCAAAATATGCCACTGAGATTTGTATTCGAAATTACCAATAATCATTAATAAGCAAACTTGAATAAGACCTTCAATTTCAGAAAGTAAACCGAACATTGACATTTTAAGGCAAAAAGTTGAAGGCTGTAGCAAAAAAAACTGATTTTGAAAATCCAGGTGATATTGTATCAAGGATATTCCTTTGGAGTTGATAATTGAGAAAACTTATTAACGCAATTTGATCAATCATCTTAAGAACAATCATTCAATTTTAGAACAGGAAGAAACACGAGACTAAAGTTTTATCACATCATTGTTGAAAGCATTTACTTTTGAAGGATTACCTGTAAAGAACAGAAGATGGTAGAATCCATAAGAGCTTTGGTAGTGGAAGGATCAATGTCAGCATGAGATGATGCACCTATCAAAAACTTATGGAAAGCATGGAATGCCACTGCAGTTTCTGTGCTCCAAGGGGGCAACCACTTGAATGCGGAAACAGAAACCAAACTCTCTTCAAATAACTTAACCACAGACTTGCCATCACCTGCCTCCTCACCAGAGCCAATCTTCGGGATCAACATACCGAGACATACTGAGCAGAAGGCAAGCAAATCAACCTTCAAAGCTTTTAATGCCAGTGGATCAAATACAGCTGGATAAAATCTCAAACCCATTTCCAAAACTGACTTGTATTTCACCACCTCGCCTCTCAACATCAATCTACTCAACAAACCTAGCAACCAGTGAAGGGCCAGCAATCGGAAAACTAAATAATGATGGGATTCCCTCGAAACCAGCATTAACCGTCTAGCAATCTCTTCCTCTTGTCCATCAAACGCCTCAAAGAAATTTGAATACAAGACCAAAACAACATGACACAATAGAGGATCAAAAGAATAGATCATCCCGAAAAACTGCACCTTCAACATGGACGCCTGCAATTCCAAAGCAACAACCACAGGAATAATCATCCCCAAAAATTCCACCATCCCACATGGTGTCAAAATCTGCGGTGACTCCAACAAAAACGCCATCGCCCTCCTCAACTCCTTATAATTCAAACCCACATTACTACTACTAACCTCTTTATTACTGTTGCTACAACTACTACTGCCGCTATAATCAACCAAAACAGATTGAGGAACATTAAACGGAACTAAAGGCACAGATGTGTTCAAAATTGAGACATTACACTTATTGTGATCGTTGACTATACTATAAATAATACTAGTAAACAACAAAATATATGACTGTGAAGCATGACATCTCTCACTTTGGCACAAACTCCAAACATGACCACCAACCTCGGAGAGCAAACCCGGGTAGCATTTCTCTAACTCTCTCAAGCATTCACATGCCACTGCCCGAGTTTGTCTGTCAGGTCCATGATTGGGCCGATTGATGATTGTCAACAGAAGCTCCACCAAACACTCCGTACACCGGGCGTCAAATCTGGCAAGCGCGTCTATGGAGATGAAAATCGAAGTTGTCGACACCAAGAACTGCTCTTTCAAGAGATACGTGACGTTAACTCCGTCGAGCGGCGCGTGGATCGTCGCGCGTATGGTTTCCAGGAGGCGTTCGACGGCGGATTGGTCAGTGAAGAAGTTCCCGGCGAACTCTTCGAGGAAGATTAGGAGAGAGAGCTTTGGAGGGAAGTCCTTTTTGAGGAGACACGCGATGGCGTGGTCGGCAAGCGCCGTCATGAGGTCCGGCGACGTCCACAGCTGGAAGCGGGGACCGTCGTTCTGGAAATCGTCGATCAGCGACTCCCATTCCTGAGGAGACGCCGGTTTCAACGGCGGAGGAGGTGTCGACGGCTTGTGATCCGTCATGGAGTGGTGAACAGAATTTGGGGCATGAAAAAGATTGGATTTTCAAGAATGTGAAATCAAATCAAATATGATTCGTAAATCAAACGGTTAACGAACAACGAAACCCTAGAAAGTTTGGAAATGGAAAGAGAGTGAATCTACGCGCTTAAGTGAAAACACTGTGCGAGTATCAATTTTAAAGATTTTTGTTAATCACTAAACCAATCCCACCAATTTTCAATAGGTTTGGGCTCAGCTGGTTTTATTTTGAAGATCTCTTAATTAATTTCCTTTTAAAATTAAATAATGTTTTATTTTTAAAATTTCCTTAAAATTGTGAAAATAGGATTGAGTAAGTTAGACTGTTTGTTTTTTACTTTTTTCTTTTGTAATTTTTATAAAAAAGAAATAAATCCTTGGTTGAATATTATTATCATTTCTTATTTTTAAAAATACAAAAATTACAATAATTTTATGAAAATGTAAAAAAAAAATTATAATATTTTGTTACAAATTTTCACGTGTTTTCATTTTTACTTCCTCTTCTTATAATTATATTTTGTTTTCTTTTGTTTCATATTTTTAATCGACGACTAATTTTAAGCGTTTATGGTTATTTTGGTTTTTATTTATGTGTTTCTACTTTACTATTTATGGTTTATGTGCGTTTTTATATTTCTAATTGTTTGTTATTCTGCGTTTTTGGTTTATTTTGGCTTTTACATTTTTATATTTTGCATTTTTGGTTTCTTCGTTTGTAGTTTTTTTATTTATGCATTTCCACATTATTGATTTTCCTATTTATCAATACCATAGTGTTTCTATTTTTAGTTTTATTACAAATTTCAACTAAATAAATTTTTATTTTCAATTTTTAAGTTACAAATTTCAACGAAACATGTTTTTATTTTCCATAAAAAACAGAAACTAAAAACAGAATTAAAACCAAACAATTAGATTTTGATGATCTCTTAATTGAACTCTCCTTTGAATTTTATTACTTTATAGTTTATACTTTATATCAATATTTTCAAAACTAGACTAAAAGTTAATATCGTAAGATATGAGATAAGACTTAAAAGATTCAATTCGTATCAAACTGTCTTAAAATGGATTAAAATTTTAATAAAATTGAAGAATTTAAAAATGATTGAAAATTTTAAAGTTTAATCAAAAATGAAACTATTAAGCAAAAATAAATTTGTTTATTTTTATTTATAAAAACTAATCAGTTTTTAATAACAAAAATCATCATACTAAATAAACTAAAAAATTTAAAACTAAACCGAAAAGTTAACCAATTCAAAATTTTCATTAAAATAATCAAATCAATTTAATTTTTAAAACATCAATTTATACTTTAAGTGTTCACTTTTTAGAAGAGTTGATGTTTCTTCACATGCTTCTTTTTTTTAATGCATTGAATACATTTTAAAAATATGTAATAATTTGAAAATCCTTTATACTTAAAATGGTTTTTGGAAAATTACAAAAAAACCTCTATACATAATTTGGAAACAAGTTATTTCCAAAGCACTTGAGAAAAAAAAAAAAGAATGAACTCCATTATTTATCACACCTCTAAAGGGCCCATTTCTTCACATGTCCTAAAACTATAGGGTGCCTATCAATGCACAGCCTTCTCTATGTATATATATACATCTATATCAAAGGGAATAGTCACTGTAGAAAGAAATACATGACTTATTGACTTTCAGGTATGTGATATCAGAAATTTGAAATATGTCAAGACACGACAGTGTGTGTTCGTTGGCTATGGTCAAGATCAATTTGGCTATAGGTTTTATGATTTGGTGCGGAAAAGACTTATCAGGAGTCGTAATACTATGTTTATTAAAGATCAAACTATTGAAGATATCAACAAGGCAGAGAAGGAAATTCCAAGCTCCGATAATATCTCAACAAGCTTTCGATTGAATCCTCCAATAGTGGTGCCTAGACAAGTTAGAGATGAAATGCGGAATGATTAGCTAGAAGCTGATATTGCAGATGCCCTTAATGAAGTTGAACCAAAGGATGATGATGGTGTTCACATTCAACCACCAGCACCTGAAGATTCTCCAGTCCCATTACGAAGATCTAGTAGAAATAGACAACCATCTACTAGATATCTAGTTAATCAGTATATAATGCTGACTGACAGGGAAGAACTAGAAAGCTTTGATGAAGCCATGAATGATGAACACAAAAAGAAATGGAAAGAAGCCATGCAAGACGAGATGAAATCCTTGCATGAGAATAAAACATTCAAGCTGGTAAAGTTGCCAGAAGGCAAAAGAGCATTGAATAATAAATAGGTGTTCAGAATCAAGCACGAAGAAAACAACAACCATCCTCGATTCAAAGCAAGATTAGTAGTCAAAAGATTCAGCCAAAAAAAAGGTATTGACTTTTATAAGATATTTTCACCGGTGGTGAAAATGACATCCATACATATAGTGCTAAGGCTAGCCACAAGTTTTAATCTGGAGGTTTAACAAATGGATATCAAAACTGCGTTCCTACACGGAGGTTTGGAAGAAGAGATATACATGAAGCAACCAGAGGGTTTTGCAAAAAGGAGAAAGAAGACTATGTTTGTAGACTAAAGAAGAGTATATATGGTCTAAAATAGGCACCAAGATAGTGGTATAAGAAGTTCGAGTTTGTTATGGGAGAGCAAGGCTACAAGAAGACTACTTCAGATCACTATATATTTGTGAAGAAATTCTCTGATGATGATTTCATTATTTTATTGCTCTATGTGGATGACATATTGATTGTTGGTAAGAATGTTTCTAGAATCAACACTATGAAGAAACAACTGGATAAGTCTTTTACCATGAATCTGTTACGGGGGAGCAAGGCTACAAGAAGACTACTTCAGATCATTGTGTATTTGTGAAGAAATTCTCTGATGATGATTTCATTATTTATTGCTCTATATGGATGATATGTTGATTGTTGGTAAGAATAT
>JANSVA010000003.1:6655889-6677572 GCA_025504915.1 Erythroxylum reticulatum | reverse complement strand
TAGCCAAGACATCTACTATAATGGCAGAATGCATCTTCTTTGTCTTCTTATTCTTAGGAGATTTCTTTTTCTTAAATAAAGAACTTATAACTTTATCTCCTTTTTATTATATGAGCAATCTTAATTAACATCAATTCCATATTCTTCTTCTACACTATTTGATGGAAATTTAGTTAATGGATGCCTATGCGAATTAGTTATAGACTTATAGTAGTATATCTAAAAACATGACACAAGTTTGAAAACTGCTTATATCTCTTTTTCTTGAATTTGTCAGACATTTGATGCACTGATAATGATGAAAAGGAAACATTAGAATAAATACTGTATAATATGATATATTAATAAAACAAAAACATATTTTACCTTAAATATGTTTTCCAATGTTCATTTGTAATATTAACTTCACGGGTAAATGAATTGTAACTAATTTCTATTTTTTTGAAAGTTCTTGAAATTCTTCAATCAAACCTTTAATTCATTATATTTATTCTTCAATTGAACATTAGTAAACTTCTTATTGAATTTCGTTTGAAGACCTATACCTATCTTAATATTCTTCCAACTAGATTTAGAAAAGGTAGTAGTCATTTGATTTCCCTTCTTCGCTTCTTTAATCATCAATGAAATTAAATACATCTTCACAGTATCTCTTTATTTTAGTTGCAGAATGACTATTTGTCATATAGTCCAAAGCTAGCAGAAATGGACAAATTCATGAGCGCAAGATTTGTAGATGTGACCCTCCAATATCATATATTTCATTCTTTTCTCTCCAAATAATAGCTTCTTTTTATAGTGAATGACCAAGCTATAGACTTTCATAAGTATTATTTTATTATCTAGATTTTATTTCATCCATCCTTGGTGTATTTAAGAACATTCGAGATGAAGTGCTTAACTTATCCAAAAATACGACTAACTCCCATTTAATCTTATTTTCTAATCATTGGTCATTATACCACAAGCAACTTGATAACCAAATTTAACAATGTGCATGATGTTCTTAGTAAAGTGTGATATATGTTGAACTTTGTATGTATTTAATAGGTATTTAAAATTGTGATTATTATTTATTATTATAATTTTTAGACATAGGGTTAAAAATATATAATACAATATAAAAATGGATCATTTTGTAATTTTAAAAAAATTCAAAGACTTTTTTCATAAATTTAAAAATTATTCGAAACGGTACCCAATATTAACCGATACTGGTACAATATTATACCAAAATTCAATCCGATATGATATTCGTGATATTGTACCTACGCGATCAACTTTAGTGAAGCATAGATGCATATTGACTCTTGTTATATTTATTATCATGGAGAAATTAAAGACATATGTGACATCGTATTTCAATGTTTGGAAATGCAATTAGGTTAGTTTGATGCAAGTTTTACATTGGACCTTAATAGGATTGAATTGATTGGTTCTAAATTAGTTTATTGGTTTATTGTTTTCGACCTCGATCATTCATTTATATATGATCCTATATGGTACTTGGAATTTTTTACAAATATTCTTTAAAATACAATAGACTTTTAGTTTAGTTCTGCACAAATCATAGTCTTAGTTTTTGAAGCAATGGAAGCTACTGTCTAAATTTTAAGCTTCATGTCAAGTTTTAAATCCTGAAATTTTCTCAAAACCCAAATGTTTTAAGTAAAAATTGTTGAGCTCTACCTTAATCCAGCTAGGCTTTGACTTAGGCTCGAGCCATAAGTCTTGGACATGTTAAGGACTCAACCCTTACAAAACTTTTTAGGAGCCCAAGCCCGATCCAGCCCAATGCCATCTTACTTGGTTAGTTTTCAATTAACTTTTCTTAGATTATTACTTTCAGCCTCGCTAGACTCGATCACTCATTTATGTATTGATCTTATGAGGCATTTATAAATTTTAAAATAATTCTCTTAAAAAAAAGGATAGATTTTTAGTTTAGTTCTTTGAAAACCATACTATTGGTTTTTAGAGCAATAAAAAGGGACCAAATCACCTATTCTTATTATTTTGTGCCCACTTTATTTTATGAAAATCTATCTATTTAATATATGGGACTCACAAAAATTTGACGGGTAGCATCGATTGGAAATAGGGAGCACACATTAATTGAGAACAAAAAATCTATTCCCTAATAAAAGCTAATTTTAATAGATAAATATCCTATTTGGTAATCAGTTAATTGCATTGGCTGATTATATCAGCTTATTTGACCAACGAATTGCATTAACTGTTTGTTAGAGATATTTGATAAAATTAGTTTTTTAGTATTAACTGTTTATGTGTAAAATGACTTATGAAGACGTGACTTTAAAAAAAAATAGGTTATGAATATTATATATCTTAGTATTTTGTTGAATATTCTTATAAGAATTTAGATTTTAGAGAAATCATATTTACCTGTACTGTTTCATCATCTATGAAAAATTTATATAACTCTTTCTATTTTCATTTTCATTTAACTACATAAAACAATTATAAGAACAAATATTATTCTTAAAGCGTAGGTATTTAAGAACCTCAATTAAATGGTATAATTGTCTTTTGATAGTTAAAATTTTGGCTTATAGATAAAAAAGCTCTTATATATGAACGTTTTTAATTTTAGTTGTTTATCTTAAATCAGCCATCAAATCTACTATTCTGTAAATGACTTTTGTAATTGATTGAAGAGTCAAATAACTGAAGACAACCGATCAGTTAAAAAAATAACTGATTGATTATCTACCTAGCCAGGCCAAAAAAGTAAGGACAAACTTCATCTCACTTGCATGTCTGATGGACTTGTGGACAAGTTCAAATAATTGGTATTTTGATTTTTGAAATATTTATTTGATCATTTTTGTCAAAAGAATAGGAGTTGGCAATCATTTTAAGAAGCCTTGTTGAGAATAGGAGTTGGCAAAATACTCACATTAAGACTGGGGGTGAAATAGGAAGTGCCACAAAAGCTGAGGGCTTTCTGGAGTAAAAGCCGCAAAATGTGTCCTCGCTTGCAAACCCCTACTCGCAACCTTCAACCCTTGAATAAGACGCAAAGCGAAGTAGAAAGCATAAACCGAGGAGCCTCTCTCTAGTCTTCCCTTCTTCTGAACAGCCTCCTCTTTCTTCTCTCTCTCTGTATAGATAGATATACAGCATAGATACAAGTGAAGAAGAGAGAAATAATTTCACTGATAATAATAAAGAAGAATTGCTTGAAGATGGCACAGTCATTGGAATTGCTGTTGATTCAATTCTTGATGCCGGACAATGATGCCCGCCGGCAAGCGGAGGACCAGATTAAGCGGTTGGCAAAGGATCCGCAGGTGGTGCCTGCTCTTCTTCAGCACCTCCGCACAGCCAAGACTCCCAACGTCCGCCAGCTGGCTGCGGTGCTCCTCCGCAAAAAGATCACTGGCCATTGGCCTAAGCTGTCCCCTCAACTTAAACACCTGGTCAAACAATCTCTTATTGAGAGCATCACTATGGAACACAGGTCCTTTTGTTTTGCTTCGTTTTTAGTTGCATTAACCGTTTGGTGAAACGAAGTGTGATCGAGTGAATTGCCTTATACCGTTACTTGTCGTTATTCTTGACACTGTATACTCATTTCAGTAACTAATTTGAATAATTGTTGTAAACTGAAGATTATCATTCACTAAGGCTTGTTTTTCTCGAAAAATTCCGATTTTTATTTTATAATGGTTGGCACTCTTACTAATCACATTGTCTTGCATAAATTTTTTCTCGGTTTTGTGACTCATGATTTGACTCAAATTTTGTGTTTCATCTTGTCTCATCATTTAATGTTTATGTTGTAATTTAGTTTCTTTTGTGTTTATCCATGCTCCTAGAAGTCATTTTTCTTTTTTTTTTCCCTCCTTGATGCCCATCTGATGTATGATGTGATGTTTTTGCAGTCCACCAGTACGGCGAGCAAGTGCAAATGTTGTGAGTGTGGTTGCAAAATATGCTGTACCAGCTGGAGAATGGCCTGATTTGTTACCCTTCTTGTTCCAGTGTAGTCAAAGTGCACAGGAGGATCATAGAGAAGTTAGTTCTTTGTTTTCAAATCTTTATATGGAAAATGTATCTGTATCTTAATTGTGCAACTGAATTGGCGCTTATCAATATATGGTTAAATACAGTTACTCCTAATACTTGTAAATTTGTTGTTACCTTGTATCTGAGTTACAAACAATCCACGGATAAAGTATTTTGGGCGCAGATACTACCTGAAAGAGATGATTCTGATATAAATGAAGTTAGGAGCTAACTACTTACAACCGTGATCAGGTCGAACTAGTTTCTATTGCAGTTTTAAGAAAAATACAGTGATCAGTTTGGAGTTGTTTCTATTTCTTTCCTGAATCCTTGATATTTATGTTAGTTCTCATCACAATTGGCTTTTTTTTATTTTCTTAGTTGTAACTTCCTTTAACTATCAGGTATAGCACTCATTTAATTGCAAATACAAGATAAGCATGGCGGTGATAGAAACAATCTGCTAGTGTTGTAGATTTGCGCATAATATTGCGGTTCATTTGTCAAGAACACTTTTATCTTTTAACGAATGCTTATTGAATTTGCATCTTTTTGGTGCCTATTTTACCATTTCTAAAAAATCAACACCTCATCTCTTCTTGATTTTTGACACCAGGTGGCATTAATCCTCTTTAGCTCTTTGACTGAAACGATTGGAATCGCATTCCAGCCACACTTCGCAGATCTACAAGCTCTTTTACTCAAATGCTTACAAGATGAGGCTAGCATTCGTGTTAGAGTTGCTGCTCTCAAGTAATAACCAAGTCTTTGTCCTATGAAATATGAAAATATTTGGATGTAAATAGTTCCTTGGATGTTTAAAACTTCTGTTTAAATCGTTTACCAGAGCAGTGGGGTCTTTTCTAGAGTTCACAAATGATGGAGATGATGTGGTAAGTTTTGGCTGCGCATTCAATTTATAGCATCATCAAGAAAAAATATGTTATAATTTTTTTCTAGTACTTAATTTGTATGCTTGGAAACTTATCTGCTGCATGGCCTTGTGGACACATTAAAATTTTTTCTGATGATTATTAGTTGCTGGTGGATAAGTGCCTATACCTTGCAGGAATTCTTATTCCATGTTGATTGCTGGGTGTACAGGAGTTGTTTCAGATGATTATTAGTTGCTGTTGCAGGAGCCCAATTGGATGTTGTTAGATGTGAATTCCTTGGTTGTTTACTCAATTGTGTGATACTAGTAATGCTGTGGACAGTATGAATGATCTATTATGATTTCGACATGCAAGTTTAAATATGGGCAATTACTCTCGTGGGAGGTGTCAATAAACTATTCAAATCACTTTGGTATTGGTAGTAAAAAGCACAAGCTAGATAATGTTGAGGATTTTTTTCACAAATTAGTTGTTCAAGGGTAACACTTTTAATTCAATTAAGATTGATAGTTTTGGAGAAGGCTCATAGCATTCTTGTTAATATGTTGGCAGATCAAGTTCCGACAGTTCATTCCTAGCATTTTAAATGTAGCAAGACAATGCCTTGCCTCTGGTGATGAGGACGTTGCTATAATTGCTTTCGAAATTTTTGATGAACTAATTGAGTCTCCTTCACCTTTACTTGGAGATTCAGTTCGATCCATTGTGCAGTTCTCCCTTGAAGTTTGTTCCAGTGAAAATTTGGAATCCAACACACGTCACCAGGTTTGTGAACAGCATTTGATATGTTTACTTAATTCTTCCTGCTTTTGCTTGCATATTGGACAGTTACTATCAGTTGATTTGTTGAGAATTTTAGGCATCACATCTTTGACCCCTCTCCCTCTTTTCTTTATTTTGTATATTCTGATTATTTCTTACTTGTTTTTTCCTAATATCAGGCCATTCAGATAATATCTTGGTTGGCAAAATACAAATCTAATTCCGTTAAAAAGTATAAGTTGGTCATTCCTATCTTGCAAGTGATGTGCCCCTTGCTAGCAGAATCAACAAAATCTGATGAAGATGATGATCTTGCTCCTGATCGAGCTGCTGCCGAAGTTATTGACACCATGGCTATGAACCTCTCAAAACTTATGTTTCCCCCTGTTTTTGAATTTGCTTCTTTGAGCAGTCAGAGTGCCAATCCAAAATATAGGGAAGCTTCTGTTACAGCTCTGGGTGTTATTTCTGAGGGCTGTTTGGAATTAATGAAAGAAAAACTGGAGCCCATCCTTCATGTAGTCCTAGGGGCCTTGAGGGATCCAGAAGAAATGGTTAGAGGAGCTGCATCATTTGCACTGGGCCAGTTTGCTGAATATTTGCAACCTGAAATCGCGTCTCACTATGAAAGTGTTCTACCCTGCATTCTGAGTGCTCTTGATGACATATCAGATGAAGTAAAGGTAATAAAGGAAAAGTATCAAAATCATAATATGTCAATTTAAATATTTTGCTATAAGCATCAGTCTTTTACTTGATCTGATTATATGCTCCTCCATTTTGATAGGAAAAGTCATATTATGCTTTGGCTGCTTTTTGTGAAAACATGAGTGAGGAAATTCTTCCTTACCTCGATCCTTTGATGGGGAAGCTACTTGGATCCCTCCAAAATAGTCCTCGTAATCTGCAGGAGACATGCATGGTACTGATATGCGCCTTATGAGCTCCAATGAATCCTGTTTTTCAGATATAATTTGGATACTTATATTACTGTGATTTTAGTCTGCAATTGGTTCAGTTGCATCTGCTGCGGAGCAAGCTTTCATTCCCTATGGTGAAAAGGTTCTGGAATTAATGAAGTCATTCATGGTTCTAACCAATGACGAAGATCTCAGATCAAGAGCGAGGGCTACTGAACTTGTGGGAATTGTTGCAATGTCTGTTGGGAGGTTGAGGATGGAGCCAATCTTACATCCATTCATGGAAGCTGCCATTTCAGTAATTACAATCCCAATTTTATTTGGTCTCTTGAACTGCATTCTCAAAGCTTTGACTGTATGTCTGTATTCTGTCAGGGTTTTGGATTGGAGTTTAGTGAGCTTCGGGAGTATACTCATGGATTTTTCAGCAATATTGCAGAAATTATGGAGGGTGGCTTTGCACAGGTTTACTTGCTTTGTTGAATTGTCTATTTGACAATGTCTGATTCTTGTCTTGTTCTGATAATACAGGACCTTTTTAACTTTGTTCTGCAGTACCTTCCTCATGTTGTACCCTTGGCATTCTCCTCTTGCAATCTTGACGATGGCTCTGCTGTGGACGTTGATGAATCTGATGATGAAAGTAGGAATGGATTTGGTGGAGTCTCATCTGATGATGAAGCTCATGATGAACCA
The DNA here is from genome assembly GCA_025504915.1 of Erythroxylum reticulatum. NCBI lineage: Eukaryota > Viridiplantae > Streptophyta > Magnoliopsida > Malpighiales > Erythroxylaceae > Erythroxylum > Erythroxylum reticulatum. The sequence goes on along the minus strand of JANSVA010000003.1, from coordinate 6,670,266 downwards.
AGAGTTCGCAATATCAGTATAAGGACAGGTGTATTGGACGAAAAGGCAGCTGCCACTCAAGCACTTGGCATGTTTGCCTTGCATACAAAGACTTCTTATGCCCAGTATCCTCTTTGCATTGCATTTCTTCCATCACTGTCTTGTTTTGAAGACTTTGGCTGTAATTAGTCAAATGCTTTAGATTCTTTAACCATTCAAGGTATTTGGAGGAGTCATTGAACATTTTGGTTAGGCATTCTGGGTATTTTCATGAAGATGTCCGCCTTCAAGCAATAATTGCTTTGAAAAGTAAGTCACCACAGTGTGAGTTTGCAATATTTATGCTATTTAATTATGAACAAGAATCTGATCCAGCCAAAATGATTGTCACATAAGCTTTCTAAGGTGGTGCTTTGTACAGAAGTACAGCTGATAATGATAATTTTTGAACTCTATTGTAATTACTGACTAACTGCTGTATAAATATTTTTTTGCAGACATTTTGATGGCAGCCAATGCAATATTCCAAAGTCAAAGTGTAAGTAAGCTTAATGCTGGATTTGTTTAGACCTGTTTGACCTTATTGTTTTAATTTCAGATGTTATGCTTATCTTACAATCTTACTATGTTCCAAATTTCCTCGGGATCTAGACTTCTTTTTCTTGTCAACTCCCTATGAAAAATGGGAAGCTAGTTTCCTTAGAATGAGTCTTATATATCAATGCTTTCAAGTGCTTCTTTTAAGCATTTTTCACCTTGACTCAAATCTGATTTTAGTCTGACTTTATTTTTTACTGTAATGAAGATTATTAGAGTAGCGGCCACTTACTTCTTATTGGCTGTGGCTGTGTTAAAAGGCTAATGACTTTACATGTATATCTTGACAAACTTGTTATCTCTTGAGCAGGATGGACCAGCAAAAGCAAGACAAACTCTTGGTAGGAACTCTGCTTGATACTGCTTATCTCCATGGTGTTTTTGTTTGTCAGGCATGGCCCGCTTTTATTTAAATATATCTCAAATTAATGCCATTATTATAATATATGCAGATACTGTGATGAAAATATACATCAAAACTATGACCGACGATGTTGACAAGGAAGTTGTGGCAAATGCTTGTATGAGTGTAGCAGACATCATTAGGGATTATGGTTACATGGCTATTGAACCTTGTAAGTGTAGTTGCACTTGGATTGTTACCTAGGAGAAAGGAACTGTTTCTAGGCCCACTCAGAATTTCTTAGTGAAACAACAATCCTATTTCAGATATGTCTCCGCTTGTGGATGCAACTTTGGTACTTCTTAAGGAGGAATCGGCCTGCCAACAATCAGAAGATGATAGCGATGTTGATAATGATGATGATACTCAACATGATGAAGTGCTCATGGATGCAGTTTCCGACCTCCTTCCTGCTTTTGCAAAGTCCATGGGTTCTCATTTTGCTCCTATCTTTGCAAAGCTGTTTGATCCTTTGATGAAATTTGCGGTGGGTTCATGTTAAATGCAATGCGTTGTATACCCTCAGATTACCCAGTTGGGCACTTCACAAATTTTTCTGTTTCTGTTAAACTGCAGAAAGCATCACGACCTTTACAAGATCGGACAATGGTTGTTGCTACTCTAGCAGAAGTTGCTCAGAACATGGGAACTCCTATTTCAAGCTATGTTGATGTAAGCTTCGTAACCATTTTTTTGTGTGGATCTTTAATGTTTATTGAACTTGTTCTTGTTCCATTATGAAGTACAATATTGTTCAATTCCTGATAGCTTGTATAATGTTTCAGAGGATAATGCCTGTAGTACTCAAAGAATTGGTATCACCAGATGCAACAAATCGGAGAAATGCTGCTTTTTGCATTGGAGAATTGTGCAAAAACGGGGGCGAGTCAGCCTTGAAGTATCCTTACGTTTGAATAGACCCACAAATGCCAGCCCACCCCAGCTCCCACCCATTCCGCTCTGCTGAGCTTGTCCCTGCATGGAAGCTATGTCTTCCCCTCTCTGAATCCCATTAAATCTATTTCAATGGGGCATTCTTGACAATTAAATTATCAAGTTCTGAGGAACTTGTTTGTTGTTCAATTTCCATCTCTTCCTTGTCATACATCTGCCTTGGTGTAGTGTTCTCCTTTTATCTTCTCTAGATACTATAATGACATACTACGAGGACTCTACCCTTTATTTGGGGAATCTGAGCCAGATGATGCTGTCCGGGATAATGCAGCTGGTGCAGTGGCCAGGATGATGATGTCACAACCTCAATCTGTTCCACTAAACCAGGTTAACCTTTGGCCTGTACTTAGTCCACATAGACTTTTTTTCATCTAATACTCGGATGTCAATTCTCTCAGGTTCTTCCTGTGTTTCTGAAAGTCCTTCCTCTCAAAGAAGACCATGAAGAATCGATGGCTGTCTACAGTTGTGTCTCCACACTAGTATTGTCATCCAACCCACATGTAATCCCTACTCCACTACCTATTCTTGCTTTCATTGATATACATGTTAAACACAGAAGAAATAAAAAGAAAAGTTTGCTGGGAAGGTGCGCTGAAAGGATGATGAAGTTGCATGTGGGGAGGATTGGTGTTGGCTGATTGCATCTTGCACCAAACTTGTTACTTAAGTCGTCCGTCAGATAAATTGAGTTTTGTCCGCCAATAATATATCTTGCAGATACCGATGATGCTCTATTTATATCTCTTCAAGTGACTTTCTTTTATTTATGATAGTGTATTGTAGGATGATTAGAATGTTTAATCAACCTTAAAATTGATAAGATGGATCTATATAATAATATATTAAAGAATGCTTTATTATGAATAGCATCAGAGTTATGAAGGTGTTAGTATTATTTCTGGTCTAATATGGCGTGGCTAGAGCATGAATCTGAAAAATTGACGTCATCTGTTTTGTCTGTCGTATGGAAAGCAGATTCTTGCCCTTGTTCCAGAGTTGATTAATCTTTTCGCTCAAGTTGTGGTATCTCCGGTTGAAACTCCTGAAGTTAAGGCTCAAGTAGGCAGAGCTTTCTCTCACCTAATTTCCCTCTATGGCCATCAAATGCAGCCTCTGTTAAGCAACTTGCCGCCCACGCATGCTAATGCCTTGGCTGCCTTTGCTCCAAAAAGCTGATGCCTATTTGAATTGGCTCCTTTTGTCTATCCTTGTATGTTTCACATACATAGTGTTTGTCAGACTTTAGTTCGTGGTGATTATTTATTTAGAGAGCTGAATCCAGACAAAAGATACACTACTCTGTCATGTCAGGTACGTGCACACACCATCATATAATTCCATGCATTTGATTCCTATTTCCATGCATAACATCATAATCTTTCTCTTATGAACAGGCAAGGACAATGCCATTTTCTTCCTCCATTTTTGCTTTCTCGGAGGCATGGTTTACCGTCTTTTATTTTGCATCTTAATTTGGTCAAAATTCCCAATTCTTTGGATCCATGGTCATTTATTACATTCTACTTTCTGAACTGGTAAGTGCTCTCTCTCTTTTTCTTTTTTTTGGGTGGTGAAGGTTGTGTGAAGTGTTTTGTTCATTACACCTTTGAAGCACAAATGTAAGATTCTTATATACTATAAGAGCAAAATGCTGTGTTTGTGATTATTGATATCCATTTATAACTATTGCAACAAAATTTACTTATATTGAAACATATTCTTTATTATAATTTTCATCAGAACTGAAAATTGAAAATAAAAATTGGTATTTAAAAATTAAGAAAATACCTATAGAAGCAAAAACTCCAACGTGTAATATCAAAATCAATAGTTGTGGATCTGTTGAATTCAATTAATAAAACAATTGTTTCAGAATTTATTTGAGAGACTCTTAAAAATAATTTCTTTTGTTAAATTACATCCTTAATTTTAATTAATTTCCTATTCATAACTATGATTATATAACAATTATCATATATTTCCAGACTTTGCTTTATTGCGAGATTTCAAATTGGAGGTGATGATGATGATATAATAATTAAAATTTTATTAATAAATTACTCACTATTAATAAAATAAATTTTGTATTGAATGTTTAAACTAATAAAATAGTATTAAAATGTAAAAGAAAATAAGAAAATTAATCATTAAATTTGCCTCTTCTTCCTTTCATGGCAAACCTACTTACTACAACACAAAGTTTTCTTCCTTCAATTGCTAGTGTTGCACTTACGCTAGCATTACTATAAAGTAAATAAATATTATTTAATTATTTAATATATTAATTATTAATAAAAATTGTGAATAATTTAATTTAATATTATATATTTAATTAACTAAAAGTATTCATTAATAAAATTTATGAATATTTTAATTCTATTTAGCAAATATAATTAAATTTACAATATGTTCAAAAAATATGAATTTCAAATAAATTTTGATATAATAAGTAAAATATGTTTTCAATAAATATTAATTTATAAATAAAATTTTAAGTTTAAATTATATAATATAATAAAATAAAATAATTTTATTAATAAATGTTATATAAGATATTAAAATACATTTATTTAATTAAAATAATTTGTTTTTAAATTTTATACATATAAGTAATATGAGTGACAAAAGCATAATTACATTAACGTTTTTCATGTTTTTTAAAATTGTTTTTATTTTAAAGAAAAACAGAATATGAAGGTTACCTTAATAATTAATTTTACATATTTGTTATAATTAGTACAATTTGAACAGTCGTGGTCTCAGGTCAAATAGGCATCCGATGCGACATTACTGTTGCCGTTCCCATGTTTTGTCAGCTGAGAGTTTGGAGAGCTACACTTCATACGCTATTTTACGTTTCGCTTTCTGTCTCTCTCTCTCTCTCTATACACACCACTGCCACCTACAACGGGTACAGTACAGTGGACACGGTCAGGATCAGCTACTGGGTCACACTTACAGTGTGCTTTCAGCATTTCACTTTCTCTTAAATCATCTTTACTTCTAGTTGCTAATTTCTTAGTTTTTGTAAAGTTATAAGTACATACAGAGACAAGTACCATCACTACACTACCTCAGTTTCAATGGATTACGAGAGGATAGAAAAGCCCCTGGTACTAGCTTTCGATCTTCTTCCTTTTTGTTTCTTCTTATCTGGGCTTCTCATTTCTTGGAGAAGTTGTCGCTTTTTGCTCCATATTTTGGTGGTTTGCTTTACTTTTTGTTTACTCAATGTTGGGTGCTTTGTGCTCATTGATGGGTATTTTTCTGGTTGCTTAGTGAGATAGAAAATAGGGTTGACTCATTATGTTTAGTTGTTCACTCTGATCTGCTAAAACCATTGTCCTCTCTCACTCTTCTGTCGTATGTGTATAACTTGATGTCAGTCCATGTTATGCAAATGTGACTAGTAATTTGATTGGTGGAGCAGGGTGGGGGATTATCACCAGGGAAGCTGCGAAATATCCTTTCGAAAGTAGAAAAGAAGATAAATGAAGAAGATGATGTTGGATCTGCTTGCTCCTTGAGATCTAGGCTCTCGGAGCTTGATGAAACTGGTATGCAGGCATCCCTTATTCCCTTTCCTTCTCAGCTTTCGTTTTGATGCGTTTGATGGTGGTGTGTTTGGGCTAATAATTATTCAGATTTTGATGATCCACCAACCAACTTATTGTCTCTTAAATCTAGATGGTCCAAAGTAGTCTTCCATCAAAGTTTCATTAATGTCTTCCTAGTAAGATTTCATATTGCTAAATGAAGATCCTCATTCGTGGCTAGTTCTTTATCTCAACTGGAAAAATGGCCCAACCTTGATGCCTTTATCGTATGGGTTAACATGTGAAGTGATTGGATTATTTAGAAAGAAACACTGAGTTCAAAGAAAATAGTGAAGGAGAGTGATTCGATGACATTATGATTATCTACTTGTTAGACATATTAGATAAGCTGCGAATTGAAGTAAGCTTCAGTGCTGATGCCTTGACCTCTAATCAGCCGAAGTCTACTGAAGAAAAAAATATACACTGGGTCCAATGTCTTATTATTGTTATCATTTTCAAACTTATGGGTGGTTACAAATTCTTGTCCATTGTTGGTAAATGATATTTATAAGAAGTTAAAAGATACGTGACTGGTTACTTGCATTTCATAGGCTGATCGTCTGACGTAAAAGATTTCTGCAGGTGGTGGTAACTCTGATAATTGCAAAGATGTAGATGTTGATACTGTAACTCCTGAATGCTTAGCTTCAACAGCTGTGGAATCCACAACACAGATGGTTAGCTTTCAAGGATCATTTTGACAATTCATCAATGAAATCTGTTAAAGTTATGATAGTAGGCATGATATGACTACTGTCTTTGAATTTCTGAGTTTCAGTTGACAGAGCAGGCCCCGCAAAGAGTGTCTTTTGCACCATTCTCAAAACTGGCACCATCCAAGTGGGATGATGCCCAGAAATGGATAGCAAGCCCCAACTCGCACCGTTCAAAGGCTGGGCGGACTCATCCAGTGGGTGGTCAGGGAATTGGATTGCGGAAGAGCAATATTGGTTACTTCACTCGACAAGCTTCCACCAAGCTGATTACTGAAGTTCCTGATAAAAAATATGTTGCCTTTGAAGAACCACCTACAAAAGGGATTGATGGTAGTCAAGCTGAGAAAGAAACTGGGACACATAAAGTTGGTAGCTGGGAGTCTAATTCATACCCAGTTGCAGAATCATATGGCAAGCCTGTGCTTATGATAGAGAATTCTGTTGGTCAGTCAGCAAGTAAGAAAAAATGTTTTTGGTTTTGCCTCTTAAGACACCTGCTTATTAACTTCTCTTGCAGTTAGTCATAGCCAACACAATTCGTCTTTGGCGATGCGTAGTGCAACTACGTTTATTCCACCTCCTTCAACAGCTAGATCTGTCTCAATGCGAGATATGGGTACAGAAATGACTCCTATTACCAGTCAAGAACCATCCAGGACAACAACACCAGTAAGGGCATCAACACCAATTCGTAGTCCAACTTCATCTAGGCCATCAAGTCCTGACAGAGCCATAGAAGCTTCATTTCCAACAAATGCTCCTATTGATCATCTTGGTCCAAAGAATGAGTTGTCAACAAGAGAGATGCAAATGAAAACTAGGAGAGAGATAATGATGCTGGGGACACAGCTTGGTAAGGTTAACATTGCTGCCTGGGCTAGTAAAGAGGAGTATGATAAGGATTCATCTACTTCTTTGATGTATGTAGCGTCAGAACAACCAAATAAAAGCGTGATTGAAACGGGTGCAGCTGCATGGGAGGAGGCAGAGAAGGCTAAATATTTGGCAAGGTATTTTGTTCTAAGTTACCAATTTACTTGATTCCTTCTTTTGGTCCGCTTCTTTCAATTCTTGCTTAAATGTTTCAATGTTGACAACCCTACGCCTTTTCCGTGGGACTTCTACTTGGACTAATTAAATGTTTGACTGAACCAAAAAGGCTGTAAGATAGTAATCTGTCTGTGTTGGTTGATTGAAATAGAGACATTCTTGAAGCACTGGATGGAATATTGGTTGTAGGTACTCACAAAACCGGAATGGTAATTATGACTGCGACTTTTTCAGGTTCAAACGTGAAGAGGTAAAAATTCAAGCATGGGAAAATCATCAAAAAGCAAAAACAGAGGCAGAGATGAGAAAGATTGAGGTACCTTGTACTATTGTCACTAACTGTCCACTGGTATAACCACGCTCATTATTTCTGCCAAATTTTCTTAGGGGTGCTTCATGATTGACTTGAAAAGTATGTAAAGAGTGTGTATTAATGACAGTCCTTATATGTGACCAATGTGGAATGATGGTTTAATGGTTATCTTGTATATGCTTTTCTTGCCAGATTCTTCATCTTGTATCTCTTTAGAATTTCAATTTAAAACATTAAGATCCGAATTGATGTTGAGCCACATTGCTTCAGTTAAAATCTCTAAAAGCCTTTTCTAAATGTCAGTAATTTCGAGAAACAATCTAATATAAATGCCTGGTGCTGCATGATATGACGCCATCTGGCCTGAGTAACTAGATTTCCATGCATCTAATTCTGCAGGAACAACACAGAAAATAAAAAACTACTGACATGGTGACAAAATCAACATTACAACAACAGATTAACCTTAACCTTTTCTTGCTTCCATATGATGAAAAGTTTGTCCATTTCATAGTGAGAAACCTTATGCTTTACTTATATTGCAGAATTCCAACCCTGGATTATGAATTTAATTTAGAAAGATACATACATACAATTTTTTAGCACAATTAAATGTTTAGTGAGTTCTGCTTCTCAGGTGGAGGTTGAAAGGATGAGAGCAGAGGCCCAGGATAGGATTATGAATAAACTAGCATCAGTAAGGCACAAGGCAGAAGAGAAGCGAGTAGCAGCAGAAGCAAAGAGAGATCGGCATGCTGCAAAAGCCGAGCAACAAGCCGACTATATCCGCAGAACTGGTCACATGCCCTATTCATTTTCCTGCTGTGGTTGGTGCTCATAAGAAGACCCCAGGCAACTGAGAAAGTGAGGATGCTTTTTGTATTTCACTCCTTGTCAGATATGGATCAACCCTACTTTTGTTTTATGATGTACTGTTTATGTATATCAAATCTTTTCAAAGTTAAGAAACTCAAGATGGTAACTTATTACAATTTCCTGGTCAAGTAATTCTAAGGGTAAGCTTCTCTTGATTCTATTCCTACGTTATCTTCTCGTGTCTTGACATCACCAACTATGTAATTCAGGTCCTGAAATCTCATTCAGTATCGACATTTTGCTCATCTTACTTGGGATAAGGATAATTCAGGTGCTGAAATCTCCCAAGAATCACTAGGATTCTTTCTTTGTATAAGTTTTGTTTTCTGATTTAAAGTGCTCTTTGTCTCTGACTTACGGAATTGATTGATTAATGAGAAAGAAAAACAAACCTTAAAATTGTTCTTGAAGCAAGCAAAGAATCCGACCTTAACTAAACTTGTTGAATGTAACCAAAATTATAAGTTAATCACTACAAGTTATCTTGAAGAGACCAGATTAAGTTATTGACTAAAGAACCAAGAGAAAGCTCTCATTACAGATAAACACTCAAATTTTATTGATGATAGGATTATTTTTGTAATACACCAAATTGCCTACTTAATTAGGCACCAAAAGATCAAAATCCTATAACAAAATGTCTTCTTTACTATTCCAAAATATAACTAAATAGAAATGACTTAGTTAGGAAGGATTCCCTTAACTAATGGATACAAATTACCCTTAGTCAACTTTAAATTTGAAATCTTTATGAAAATAACTTGATAACTAATAATAATTAGTGAAAGAAAGTCAAAACATTAAATTTTGAATCTAATCCCACATCTTTAACCTTTTTAAAATGAAAATATGCAGATTGTACTTCAATAAAAACAAACATGTGGATCATTCTTACATGTTGGGCTCCAAGCATTATTTTTCATACATTAGGCTTTGTTCATCATCTTATGCCTAAAGAATTAATCTTAGTAATACCTTAGAATCTTCGACAACAGCCATATTATCTTGAATGTCCATGATCAACTATTGCAAAGCTTCCTTCGTATGCTTAATTCTTGCTCTTGTCATAGGCCTCTAATTCCTTATAATAGATTAGTGAGCGTTAATGCAAGCTAATCTCCATCATTTTCTCCTCCTTCGAAAGGATTGATCCTCGAAACACCTATATCAAATAAAGATAAATCAACAACATTAAAAGTAACACCAGTATTGCCATAATGACTTGGTAAATTGAGCTTGTAGGCGTTGTCATTGATTTACTCAACACTTGGAAAGGTCTATTTCCTCTAAGTTGTAATTTTGATTTCCTTTAGGCAACAAATCTATTTTCCTGCAGATGTACCCAAACCCAATCTCCAAGTTTAAAGGTAACTTTCATGGCCCCTTGTTGGCTTACCTAGCATATTGTTTATTTTTTTTCCCTTTATAACAACTCAAATCTTGGTATGTAAATCCTTAACAAAATATGTCTTTCTCTTTCCCTCAAAATTATCACATTCTTTAGTCTGTAAGGGCAAAACATCTAAAGCAGCCAAAGGATAAAAACCATACACAATTTTAAAAGATGAATAAGACGTAGTAGAACGCACAACCCTATTATATACAAACTCAACATATGGTAAACATTTTTTGCATTGTTACAAGTTTTTTTGAATGATGGTATACAACAATATAGTAAGGGTTCTATTAATTAAGAAATTGTTTCGATTGGACAATAAGGGTAAGTTAAGCCTTATATTCACTAGTTCATTTCAGATCATTAAGCATGTGGGACTAGTAGCCTATAGATTAGCATTGCCACAAGATATAGAAAAAAATTCATGATGTCTTCCATGTGTCTAAGTTGAGAAAATATTGGTATGATCCATCACACATTATAAAACTGGAAGATATTGAAATACAACCAAATCTAACTTATGAATAGAAGCTGGTGATGATTCTAGCAAAAGATACAAAACAACTGAGAAACAAGACGGTTCTACTGGTAAAAGTACTATGGACAAACCATAAGGTTGAGTAAACTATGTAGGAACTAGAAGAAACCATGAGAAAGTTTTATCTACGAATATTTGACACAGGTAAATTTTGAAGACAAAATTTTATATTAGAGGGGAAGAATTATAACACCCTAAAAATTTCGATTTCATGAATAGTACCTTTTGGGTCATGAATAATATATCCCGAGGTGAATAATGACACCCCGGATCCAAACTGCATTTTATTTTATTTGGCATCAGATAATATTGTTCATGGACAGCCCGAGAATCAAATTAGTGCTCTAAACGAGTTTGTTTTGAGGGTTTGACCAAGAGTTGACCAATGGTTAAAGTTTGACCTGAGAAAGGGTGAAAATCTAACCTGAAAATATTAATGGAAATAAATGATGTTAATTAAGGTCTCTATATGAAGTTGATATTTTTCTTATGGGTATTTTTTATTGAGAAAAGGAAAGAATGAATTAAAAAAAGTTAATTTTGAAAAAAAATGGAACACTTTTAATTAGAGACCACATGACATTTATGTCATTTTGTTGGCCACCTACCCTCTCTTCTTCACTAAGGATTGCCGAGAATACCTCCCTCCTTTCTTCTCCATTTTTCTTTCAATTCTTACATTTTCAAGCCAGTTTTCTTTAGTTTTAACCCCCAAATCACTTGTTAAACACTAAATCATCAACCTAGGGTCCCTAAACCCACCATATCAACAAAAAAAAAGATGAAGAAAAGGTATATGGATCTTCTTGATGAATAATACCCAAAAATTTATAAGGTGAATTAATGGAATTTTAATTATTTTTAGTACATGATTTTGGTGTAATTGCATGCATTGATAACTAAAGTGCATGAAATTGAATTTGTTATGCAATATTATGAAGTTGAATTGAAGGAGAGAGAGACAGAGAAAGAGAAGAAATAAGGAATTGATGAGAAAATTGAAGTTTATGAAAATTTAATTTGAAGTTTTGGATATCAATTTGGTGTGTGTTCTTGCAATTCTATTTTTTTTCCTAAAAATTGTGTATTAGGTAATTTAGAGTTCTTGAGTAAAATTTGGGCTTGATGAACTTGTTCTTAAAAATAATTAACTGGATGTTAAAAGAAGCAATATATGTGATTAATTTAGATTTTGAACTTATAATTTGTACTTCATTAGCATACATTATGTTTGAATTGAGAAACTTGATATACATATTATTTTTGATTTATTGGTGAGATAAATATGTCTTAAATGTAGTATGGAATAAATTAAAACTAACAACGAAAGAAAAAAATATAACATTAAATAATGACAATTACTTTGGCCGAATAGGAAATAGCTTGAATTGGTTATTATGAGCTTTTATTATAAAATTTCAATGGAATTTAATTAGATTTGCCCCTAGTAAAGTAAATAGGAATTGGAGGAATTTGATAAGGTTGGCATGCCAATTAGGGAGTTAGCAGTATTGCCTCATGATATATGTTACCGGACTGTATAGCTTTGAGAGCTAGATTCTAGTGTAAGATATTTGATTTGAGTTATGAGCTGCATGGTTCCGAGAGCTCAGTTCTAATATAAATGTATATAAAAATGGATCTTATGGTTCCGAGAACCCGATCTTGTATTTTTTTAAAATCCTGCTTATCCGGCTTGGTGATACAATTCTGATGGATTTTACTTTGGGGTAATTATAGAAAGGAGATAAATACATAATTAATGATTAAAGAACTTCAAATAAAATTAGTAATTGAATATACAATTTATTGATCATTGTGTAATTAGATATGAATTATTAAAATAGATTTATGTTTGTATTTCATAACTTGATTTTAAATGCCTATTTATGCTTATAAATAAACGAAGATATTTATATGTGAAAAATATTATATAATATATATTATATATTATGCATGTTTTGGTTGAATGAATTGAATTGAAAGAGAAATAGAATTGCTTGAACACCACTAAGCCTATAGCTTAGCGTGTGGATTTTCTTTCCGTGCGTAGGTTTTGAAGAGAATTAGAAGAAAGATGTGGTAGATCTACTACAAGACAAAAGTCACATAAAGGATCTCGAAAGAATTAGAGGTGGACGTACTACAATTTTTTTTTTTGATTATGCCATGTACACATAAAGAAGTGAAGGACCTTACAGGATTTTATTGTTAATTATATATGAATAAATGAAAGCTATGTATGAAATCTGGTGTAAATGTGTTGACATGTATTGGAGGATGGATAAATTATTTTGTCAAGGAATTTGACTTGGAGATGGATAGTTAATTAACATGCATGAGAAGTTTATTAAAGTTTCTTGCAGGAGGTTTTAAGTAAATATAGAAGAAACTCTGTCAAAATTTTAGAAAGTAAATAGTAATTGCCACATTAATGAGGTTTTAAATAAAAAATGTTGTAGTTTGAAGTATTAAGTATTTAAGAATGTGGTAACACTGGGTATGTTAATTTCATTATCGGGTATGGGGTGTTATAGATGACATTAATGTTGCTATCTTTTCTCTCCACTTTTTCTTCCCTCCTTACTTTACCCCTCACGGATTGCACTTCATGTTCATATTCGTCATACATTCTTTCTAATTCTTCTTACTGATGCTTATGACTTAAATTGATCTACTATGGTTTTGGATTTTACTGGTTTCATTAATTCTCTCACCTATCCCGTCCATCCCAGTAAATAACTTCTTAAATTCATTCATGAATGCCTTATACATTACTTTTAAATCAGGCATATTGTCGTCCTCCTTTTATAATGTTTCCTTTCCATCCCTTTTATTGACCATTCTTATAATAAAAAGCTGCAAGAAAATAGTTAACAATAAAAAGATAACCTCACAAGTCACTCCTTTACGTGTTTCACCCCACTCGTGTTTCACTCAAAATTGGCTTTTACCTTCTTTTAAGCTTATACGCTCAAGTTTTTTTTCACTGAAACTGTTGTCCTCAATCGTACTTCAGAATTCAATTTCCAGTCAAGATACTACACAAACAACAAATTAAGATTTAGGAATGCAATGAAAATACTTAAGAAAGACGATGACCAAATATACAAAAATGAATGAAGGCAAAATGGGCATATAAGAGGAAAGGATGTATGATACCTAAAAAAAATATAGAATTTAAATTAACAAAAATTAATTTGTTAATTATGGTGTAAACGGAAACCAAAAAAATGAGATAAAAATAACAACTTATAATGAAGAAAAATGATGAAACTAATGCACAAATGCGAAAATTGAAATTTTCCTAATGGAAAAATCAACTTGGATGCAAAGATGTAAAAATACTAAACAAAATAGGAAGCTAACAAAACAACTTGGATGCAAAGATGTAAAAATATTAAACAAAATAGGAAGCTAACAAAAGAAATCCTATAATTACCTCAACCCCAAAGATAAAATTTGTCCTTTTTCTTTTAATTGATTTCTTTTAAATCAGTGACAACTGGTTTGTCTTTTTATTACTAGTATTTTCTTTTTTTTTGTTTTTGACCTTTTTTTCGGTAGCAGTTGTTTTCATCTTTTCCAGCTACTTTTTTTTAAATAGAAAAACACAATAACAAGATGAATCTTAATTTAGAATTTTAATGAAAAATAACGGTAATAACAACATATAAATACAAGATAAATAAGGAGTATCTCAATCCATACTCTGATACCAATTAATGCAGAATCTCAAGGATAAAGAACCTGAAACATCTTTAACACAAACTTTGGATAGAATATGAACAAGACGAAATCCCAACCTTAATGAATTTTCAATCAATTATATGAAAAGAAACACATATAATAAGGTTAATTTGAAAACAAAAATAGAAATGTACAAAAACTATTTACCTTGATAAGAATTATATTCTTGATGCAATAAAAGAAGACAAGAAATCCTCCCTTAT
>JANSVA010000003.1:6567658-6583326 GCA_025504915.1 Erythroxylum reticulatum | reverse complement strand
CATATAATTCCTATAATACTCACAATTGTAAATCCATCTTCTTTAATCTCTTACATATTATTTAATACACTTTAAATAATATTTATTATATAAATAATTTTTATTACAAAATAAAATATAGTTAAAATTAAAATTGCTTCTTTTTAAACTATAAATTATATATATATATATAAAGCATATTTTATTAGTAATATTTAATATTTGATATTTAAATTATACATATATTTATTTTTTATTTTAAACAAAATTTAAGAGAATTTTTCTCAAAATTAAAATTTATAATAAACAGTTAGTGTAGTTTAAGACTTCATAATTTTTAAAATTAATTTCTTTTATGTTTTAACTAAATCAAAACGATAAGTGGAGACGTCGTTTCAAATTTATCTCCTTCCTCTTTAGTCATGCTCAGCTAGTGCTATGAAAGCTCGAAATGAATAGTTAGCGGCAGCCCAAACTTCCGTATTTTTTATATCTTTCGGATTCTTTCTGATCGATTAACACATCATAATCTCTCTTAGAAATTTAGTTCCGTTACTCAGTCGCTCGATCTCTGCATCTCCACTGAGCTTTGTTTTGTTCTGTTGGCCGCCGATTTTAGGATTACACTTCGACAGAGAAAGAGTGAAAGCTAATAACTTTCATCTCAGCTGCTACAATTGTTATTTTCCGTTAAAGATGGCTTTTCTATTCAATAAGTTTCAAGAGGTACATTTAACTACATCTCTTTTTTAGCTTAAAAAATTTCAGTTTTAGTTTACTTTTTTCTTATCTGGCTCTTACAAGGGTTTTTCGTTTGAGTGGTTAAGAGATACGAAGACTTGTTTTTTGTTTGGAAAAGATGAAAATGAATTGATTTTTGTGAGCAAGACTGGATTTTTACGATACCCATCTTCAAAATGTGTGAAAAAATGTACTAATTTGATTGGTTTAAGGAAAAAAAAAGCACCAATGTTTACTAAAAGAAAATTCTAACTTATCCTTCTTTTTGGGAAATGTATGTATTTGAGCGATGAATTCAGCTACAGTTGGAGAATTCTGAATTGGCGTTAAGAAGATGGAAGTGGGATTGGAAATTGCTTAACATCACTTGTTCTTTTTGTTTTTCTTTATGATATATTTTCTGCTTTGTTATTGCCACTACCCAGGCTGTGAAAACTCTGGCAAATAGCCCTACCTTTGCTAGAAATCCAAGGCAGCTGCAGTTTGAAACAGACATTAATCGCCTCTTTTTATATACCAGGTTCTTCCCTAACGCTTATCTCATCTTGGGTTTCTTTGACTTTACTTTTCCCTTATTATAGTTGAAACCATCTGATTATCTTGCCTTCATTTTATGATGATTTTCTTCCCCAGGGTTTGGGGATAATGAAAACTATAGCATTTTCTTCTCCATGTAAACTTCATAAGTAGTCAAAGACAGCTAAATTCATTCATTTCATGTCAAGGTCAATTTGCTTACCATGGCACCTGCAGTCTCTAGGATGTTAAAGTAGGGAATAATGCAAAACAAGAAAGAACAGTACAGGTTTTTGTGAAAATTGATAGAGAAAATGTGTCAAGGTCATTATCAGCTCTAATGTGATCTATTGAATTCTAAATTTTGTCGTTCATGCTCTATTGTGTCACATTTTGCTGTCGCAAGATTCATGTTGATGTCGATGTTTGAACTTTTCAATTGATCTTACATTCTGTATATCTGTTGAATTAGTAATGACATTAAAAAAGATTAATCACAGTTGTAGTTCTCATCTCAACTATATTCCATTTTCAACTCAAATGTCTGTAGCTTCTTTTGAATACCTTGATTTGTTTATGATGAAACTTGAAAAATCTTCAGTTACAACCGACTGGGGAGAGATGCTGAAGACGCAGATACGGAGGAGATCATTGATATGGCTAGTAAAGCATCTGTTTCTGATCAACAGAAACAAGTGCAAGAAAATGTCCATGATCAAATTCAACACTTCTGCAAATCTATGGATGAAATTCTTCTTATAAAGAAACCAGATGAGGCATCTGCAGTGTCACCTGGTGCTTCACGTCCCAGTGGCCTAAGCTTTGCTGTTGGAAAAAGTGGTCTGCCGATAAATTCTCCTGGTGAGTTACTTGTGCACATTATCCGCAATTATTTGGAGAAGGTTATTGATTCTATTACTTGAATTATACAAACAATGCTAGTAATTGCTCTTAATTTACTACAATTTGCTCATAATTTTACTGAAAATTTTCTAATGTCAATGAGTAACACAATTTACTTATAATACTAAGAGTATTTTCCTCATTGTATCCAAGTTCAAGTTTTGTTCCATGTGAGGCGATACACTTGTTGCATAAACAGATCTTACTTCATTACATGTTGCATACTAAGCTTTTCCAGCTCCGTCTTCACTTCTTACGTACCCACAGAAAGTTATAATAAATGAATCTTCATGGTTCTGCATATTTAAGTAACTTGACCGAATGACCTTCCCCCTGAATTTTGTATAAAGAAGCACAAGCTGTTAGTTATTCCTAACTTTTACCCTCTTCAATTATGATGACTGATGTTTTTCAGCACAGTTATACCTGAGACTGCACCATTGAATCGTGCCGAGGTCTCTCAGAGATTGAAGAATCTGCTTGGCTATACACTTGATCTGAAACCCTCCCTAATAGCTCACAAGGAGGCTGGACAAGGCTTATTTCTAAATGGTGGAGCTGATGTTGGCACTGTGATTGCCTTCTATCCTGGTGTGGTATACAGTCCTGCTTATTACCAGTATATTCCAGGATACCCACGAGTTGATGCTCAGAACCCGTACTTGATCACAAGGTATGATGGAACTGTGATTAATGCGCAGCCTTGGGGCTCTGGGGATGATACCCGTGAAGTTTGGGATGGATTTAAGGTGTCTGAAATCAAGTCACATGAGCAAAGCAATGAGAAAGGTGCAGATAGAATTTGGAAAGTGCTCAGTAGGCCTTTGGAAGGGACACAAGTTAATTGCACTACTGATGTCCTGGAGCGGAGAAATCCATTAGCTTTAGCTCATTTTTCCAACCACCCAGCAAAGGGTATGCTTCCCAATGTGATGATTTGTCCTTACGATTTCCCATTAACTGACAATGATATGAGAGCCTACATACCAAATATATCATTTGGAAATCCAGAAGAAGTTAATATGAGGAGATTTGGCAGCTTTTGGTTCAGATCTGGGAGAAAAAATGGGGATTCTGGAATACCTGTTTTAAAGACTCTTGTTTTGGTGGCAACTAGGGGACTTTGTGATGAAGAAGTGCTCCTAAATTACAGGCTAAGCAACTCCAAGAGGAGGCCAGAATGGTATACACCAGTGGATGAGGACGAAGATCGAAGGAGATGGAGCTAAAGCTTGCAGTTTGATTTCAACTTGGCTTTTCTATCAGACTTTCTGTCTGGATACCCATTTTTGTTTGCTGGGGATCTTCCTTACATCCATTTCAACCTTTCAAGAGCTACATCGTTAGTTCAAGATTAAGTTTTGACAATAACAGTTTACTGGATTCATGTAGGATTAAGGTTGAAATTATGTTAGTTCAAGATCATACGTGCCTTCAATCACTTGATCAATTCTTGAACCTTTGAGCAACTAAATTGAGAGAAAGTCTCTCCAGCTGTTTAGGCATTTCTTGGTTAATAAGAAGTTGCCACCATTATAATTCTGTCACGCTTTCTGAAAAATTGGTAGCTGTTTTTTCTTTTCTTCAAGAATGATAGTTGACTAGATGTTGAACGTTGTGAAAACAGGGAAATTTATGGCAATTGCAATCTTTTCAGGACCGACTACTGCATTTTAAAGAATTGTTTTCTGTACAATCTAAGCCTTTACCCTTTTCTGTAGAATCTAAACCCGAGCAGAGTTGGGGTAGGTGACAGATACAAACTACATTACAGGATAAGCCCCTTATGGAAGTTAATAATGTTTCCTGACAATAGCAAATCTACAAAAGCTTTATTTAACCATTCACCATTTATTACAGATGCTGAGAGATCAGATAGCAGCTGTGAACAGATATATAACTTAATGTACGCAGTCACTGATTCAAGCTTGATCTAGTCCATAATTTTGCGATTGTGCAACTTGTG
Organism: Erythroxylum reticulatum; assembly: GCA_025504915.1. Lineage (NCBI taxonomy): Eukaryota > Viridiplantae > Streptophyta > Magnoliopsida > Malpighiales > Erythroxylaceae > Erythroxylum > Erythroxylum reticulatum. The sequence continues at coordinate 6,579,221 of JANSVA010000003.1, read as the reverse complement.
TTTGAATCATTGCTTATAATTAGAGTTAAATAATTGGTGATGCTCATAAAATTAAGAAATGGTTCAATGAAAAGCAGCAAAAGCTGTCAGGAAAGTTGAAAAAGAGTCATTCAAGGTGAAACCTCCACATCCACACGGGACCCTGATTTATGTTTCCCGTTTTTGTGCAATTACATGTGCTTGAGCAAAAATTTTGGCCTTGCTACGAAATTCAAATGGTACAGCATCTACTGCTCAGCAATCAGCCACTCTCTTCTATGCTACGATACCACCAACAATCTTATAACAACAAATTTTAGCCGGATGAATGATTAGGAAGCCTAGTCTTTTAACTTAAGTAGGAAGCGTGGGTTAATTTTCCTTGGACAATATTTGAGTCGTTCACGAATCAAAGAATCCAGGACCAGCTCTTGATAGAAGTTCCTTGCCGGCATCTTTTCCCATCTGAACCATATCATCAAGAGCATAGGAACCTTTTCTCGAAGTTTCAAGCACTGAATTGCAGAGAAAAGGAGATAGAAGGAAAAGCTCACGATAAGTAAAAATCAAGTGAAAAAAAAAATGATATGTATCAGCTTTTCATCATTGCCTTAAAGATAACCATACCACGGGTTCCATCTGGGGAAGCTACCAGTCCTCTAAATAAGCAATCTCCGTCCTTGTCCTTGCAAGCATATCCAGCAATAGGGGTCCGGCAAGACCCATCAAGGGTCTCCAAAAAGGCCCTCTCACATGCAACAGCTAGTCTTGTTTCATCATGATTCAATGACGACAAGTAATTTGCCTGCAAGAGTTGATCACCGAAATAAATATTATATTAACGTACAAGCAACAACAAAATTCACACTGAAATGTAAGATCCGAAAAAGTCCAATGGCACGTAGCCTTATCCGTACTAGGTAGAAAGGCTGTTTCCAAATATTATGTGAACACATAATGACAAAATTTCAGCTACTGATCATTGTAACAAATGACAATCTAGATGTTACATTCTAACTTGCACACTGGAATTGTGGATACACCCAGTGGAAAGATCTATAATAAATTTTCGTGTGTATAATCAAACTGCAGAGTTAATTACAGAACAATCTGCTTCTTATTGCAGCGCACAATCCAATTAACCTATACTATGCCCCTCCTAAGCTATGATCCCAGAATTTGTACATTTATCATGCACTTCAAGTCTGAAAATATTTTCTTATAGCGCCAAGACCCATAACAGCTTACAACTCCAAACTGAATGAAAAGATTAGCCCATTTGTTCAGATTGACGAATGAGATGTCTTTGTCACGAGTTTCTTAAATGTTGTCACTGGTTATCATTTCTCCTTATACAAGTAGTGTACAACTTTACATCAGCACATGCAAAAGGCCCAAGTTTTCTGTTATCCAATTTACTCTACAAGGAGGTAATTACTAGGTAAAAATATAACAAAATCAGCTTGGGTTAAACAGGCTGACCTAATTGCATCCTCATTCTACAAAGCGCCAAATAAACACAAATTGGAGATTGGTTAGCAAACCCATGGTCTAATTGTAACAGGATATTGCCATTCCCAAGTACCTCAAAGTCGAATATAGCTCTTTTAGAAAGGGGCAGGTAAGTCAATAAGATTGCCCAAAAACCTTGACTAAAACAGAATCTCAAGCATCTTGTAACGTCTTAGATATTGACGGTAGCTTGAGGCAATGGCCTTTTCTTCAGTCTGAAGGGAAAGATGAAAGCCATCACATTCTCTTCCCTTAGATTGATTTTTATCAGTTGGATTTGACAAAAAATCCATGACTTCATTCTATCGGAGAAATCATGTCAATATGTTTGAACTGTGACTTAAGGTTGTCCATAAATTGAGGACTTATCACATGTTAAATATCGATATTATATATATTGTCTTTTCACATCGATGATTGCATGCATAAAGGGAATGCAACATACCATTTTGTCATCATCACTTCGACATGCTATTCCAATTGCTCCTTGCGCAACAGCTGGCAGCATGTCATCAATTGAAAGAATTGAAGTCACATTTTCTGTCATATTTAAGCGTTTAAGTCCAGCCAATGCCAACAGTGTTGCATTTACCACTCCTTCATTGAGTTTTCTCAAACGAGTTTGAACATTGCCACGAAAATTGTCTAGCACCTACATGAAGAAATTAAAATGGAACCATAAATAGGAAGACTAATCAAGAACTCTAGAAAATCTTAAGGCATTAATAAACCAGTGAGGTCATGTAACAAGATATTAAAAGCAAATAACAATTGACAAATGAACACTGAACTCAAAACTTAAAAAGATTGAGTGAGACCCAAAAATGGTTCAAATAATATTCTGAGACATGCCTTTCACACAAATTGAGGTTAAATCATAAGAAATCACAAATCTACTATAAAAGGAGGCAAAATGACTTGAACTCAAGATCTCCCAGTTATCACGACTTTAATACCATGACAAGTAATAATTGAACCCAAAAACTTAAAATGCGAGATGAGAATACAAATGCATTAAATGCCAATCCAATATCAAAAACTGGAAAAGGAAATCCGTTTATATGAAATTACTGACATACTTTCCATCTCAATAGAATCTCAAGTTGTTTCTTATCAAGCTTCTAGAAAAATGATTTTGAGTACTAAAGCATTCTTACCTTGAGTGATGGATACCTGTGGAGTATCTGGGACTTTCTTCTGAGAGAAGCAGTACCGATGACACTTCCATCAGGAAGATCTGCTAGAGAAGCTATAGACAAGGAAATAAATGCATCTCTAACATCCTCACGCTGAAGGTTGCAAGGTAGGATTGTCTTCTCTGGTAGATACGTGGGAACATCTTTCATTGAGTGAACTGCAATATCAATTTCACCATTGATTAGAGCCTCATCTATTTCTTTAGTGAAGAGTCCCTTCCCACCAATGTCAGCTAGAGGCTGAGTCAGTATTTTATCCCCCGTTGTCTTTATTATCACTATCTGAATGGCACCCTCTTCAGATAACTCAGAATGTGCTGCAATGAGTTTCTCCCGTGTTTCATAAGCCTGAGCAAGTGCTAGTGGACTGTCATAAATACAGGAAGAGTATAAAAAACAAGAAGTACATACAGAATTGAAACCATATGGAGAAAGCATTGAAAAGAAAACAAGCGAGAGAGAAAGAGGGAGGGACGAAACAGGTAATAAAAGATACATATTTAGATTAATGACTGTTAGGAAAAGAACATAAGCCAACCTCATATCTCCCCCAAAATTAGGGCTTTGATACTTAACCGTTAAATAATCCTTCTTATTGGTACTCTGGAATGTAAATGATTATGTCAATAATTGTTCCCATAGAATATGGTCAAGATAAGATCTTAATTATGCAACAAAATGAGTCTTGTCCATGAGCCATACTGCTCAAATTAGTAAAATCCCAGATCAATGGCGTACACAACTCGGCAAAATTTTGCAGAAAAGAATTGGATGAGTTGATCAAGTCACTTCAAGAACAAAAGGTACAAATAGTTAAAGTGATCAAGTAAATTACCATCTATATGTTGTACAGACGAGAATGTGTAAAAGCTACAGGAAGAGATACTTCAACCAAATAAAAACAATCATAAGTGCCCGTTCACTTCAATCACCGTACGCACTAAAGAGTGAAGAACAATAACACACACAAAAAAAGAAGAAGCACGGTACTTAGTTTCAAAACACCTGGGAGAAAAAAGAAGTTAAATCACCTTCCTCGAGTGCCAATTCTGATGAGAGCAACTTTGGCCTCCTGGGTCTGCTGTTCAACAGCAACAGAAGCTCTTGTAACAACACTGAGACCTTTTCTCCTCTTATATATTGGAAAAGTTCGTGTCCTGAAACGAGGTGAAGAAGAAGAAGAAGAAGACCCAGAACAGGAAAAGGACAGAGACCCGCCATTGCAGGAGATGACAGGACATGAAGGGCTAGTCATAATGAGAACTTGGGTGGTTAAAAGAGAAGACCAAGTCTCCATAAAACCAGTTTAGTGATGCGATGAGAAAGCTTGGCCTAGTAGTGATGATGATGGAGTAGTCTGTCAATCAGACTCTGATTGGGTTCGTTACATGTCTATGCGTTCGGATACTGGATAGGATTCGAGATGTGATTCTGGTGGGTTATGTTCTCCTGTTCTCAGCTCCAATTCCTTATTGTGCATCTTACTATCGTTACCTGCCACGTAATCATAACTTTCTCCGACCCACTCAGCCAGCGAAAATCTAGCTCTACGTCGGAATGTCCAACACTGAAAAATATTTTGCTGCTATGATTCTTTATTATTGATCTTGTTCTCTTTCTACTGCCGCCGTCGTCCTCCTCCTCCTCCTCATCTTCTTTTTCTTCTTCTCCTTTTTCTTCTATGGGCAGAATATTTTACTGCTATGCTTCTTTATTATTGATCTTGCTCTCTCTTCATTATCGTCGTCTACATCGTCATTATCTTCTTCTTCGGACCCATCTTCAACAAACACAACAGAAGAGCTTGAATTTCATATGATTCTATTGCGGAGATTGTCGAAGATGAAGAACCGTGAGTAAGAACGTAGAAGATCCTAGAATATTAACTAGTATTATACGCAGCATTTAGAATAAAATCACAGGATGATGTCTATAATCGAATATAGTGGATAACTCGCGAATGTATTAAAGCGAGTTCCAACACATTATACGGACATGCTTGTTGAAATCTTTCTCTCTCTATTGTTTCTCTTCTGTAATCTTCCTTCTGTTTCTGTCTAAAACAAAATTTTGTTATTCGAGAGGTCACATGTGTGATTGTGCTTGTGTGGTAAATTAAACTTTATCAACAATTTAGTATCAAAGTAGACGAATCGGGACCAACAATGGTAAAAGGGACTAAAGGAGCAAAGTTTCGAAGGTTGGAAGATAACTTGAAAGGACTCATGGAAGCACATGATCGGAGTGAGAAGTTGTTTGCAAAAACACAGAGTCGGCACGAATGATTACTTCTAGAAATGCAAGATAAGAGTGAGAGATTGCTATCGGAGGTTTAAAATGGAATAGAAAAATTAGAAAAGGAAATGTGGGAGTTACGAACGATATTTTTACCAGCACTGTTGAAACAGGGGGAAGTAAGCAGTATCGCAGACCATACGTCCCAAAACAGTCAGACATAACATGAAAGGGAAGGGAACGTTACACCAACGAAGTTAAAACATAATCGAGTTTCCTTGTTTGACGGGAAAAATGTTAAGATGTGGTTGTATCGTTGTGAATAATTCTTTCAATTAGACTAGACTCCGGAGAAAATCAAGATGAGTGTAGCCATTTTGCACATGAATGAATATGCACAAGAATGGTATCGTTTATTCATTAAAAATTGTAATTAACCCAGAGGCGGTGGAGTGGGTAGAATTCACAAAGGCTCTTAAACATAGATTTGAAGCATAAATTTTTGATAACCCTGTGGGGGACTTTAAGGAGTTGAAGCAACATGGAATAATACTAGAATATTGTGCTTAGTTTGATCATCACTCTAATAGGCTTTCACTTTTAGAGGAATACTTAGTCGGGTTTTTTCTTAAAGACCTTAAACTGGAGATTAGTTTTTCAGTGAAATTACACGAACCTCACTCGTTACATTAGGCCTATACATTAGCTTAGAAACAGGAAGCAATACTGATGTCGATGGGGAACACTATGTTGAACATAACCCATTCAACAAAGAATGTGACTAATGGTAATAATTTCAATTTGACCTTAAAATCACCTCACTCAACAACAATTAATCATAGTCAAAGCACAGAAGGTATATTACTAACAACAGCTTCAACATTACGATCACCATCAGTGCGATCTTACAAATCGTCAAAACTTATCAGTAGTAGAGATTTTGATGAAAAAAGGCAAAGGGGCTTTGTTTTTTGTGTGACGAGAAGTACATGTTGGGTCATAAATGTAAGAAGAGGCAGCTACAGTTTTACGTAGTTTTTGAAGAAAATGACAATAGGAAAGTGTCACCAGACTAGGAGGAGGAGGATCTGGAGGAAGGGTGTGTAGATGAAGACTGCCCCATGGTTTCCATGCAAACGATGTTAGGATTCTACGGGGAGACAAAATTTAAGCAAACACGGTTAATGGGAATGCATCAACGAAGGTGAATTCATATACCCATTGATAATGTAATACACACAATTTTGTGGATATTGCGGTGGCAAGGAAAGGGAAGTGTGACCTCAGAGAGATTGATCCCATTTTAATTACAATGGGCAAAGGTTTGTAGTTGGAATGTTGACAGTGCTGCAGGAACTTTGTATGGTCCATGCAGGGTGTGTAATTCAGTATAGACGCTCTGGTATTATCGTTAGGAGGCTGTGATTTCGTTTTGGGTGTTCAATGGTTGGTGAGGCTAGACGACATCTTATGCAACTTTAGGAATCGGACAATGACGTTTGGTTAGTAGGGGAGAGTGGTGACCTTGCGGGGAAATCCAGAAGGCAAATCAAGAGTTGTTTCAAGCAAAGGGTTCCAGAAGGCTTTGCAGTGCTCTTCAAGTGGCCAGCTATTTTTGATACAACTTTCCACTCCAATCGAATATCAACTCTAGCAGATGCGAATGACGAAGGAGCAAAGAAGTGTGTTTGGCGAGATTACTGTAGTGTTGTCTAATTATGCAAAAGTGTTCCAAGAACTACCTCATCTCCCTCCCAGGTACAACCACTAGATTCTGCTAAAGGATGGAGTCAACGCAATCAATGTGAGGCCATATCGCTATTCAGGGACCCAAAGGATGTAATAGAATGAGAGCTCAAGAAACTCATAAAGTAGGGGTTCATCCACCACAACTACGGTCCATATGCATCGCTAGTAATTCTCATCAAGAAGAAGGACAATTCGTGGCGAATGTGTGTGGACTATCGGGAGCTGAACACATGTATGGTAAAAGAAAAATTTTCAATACCGCTCTTCAAAGAATTGTTAGATGAATTGCATGAAGCCAACTAGTTTTCCAACCTAGATCTGCATTCGAGTTACCACCAAATTCGGATGCAACAGGAAGATATTCCGAAGACTGCTTTCAAATTACATGAAAGACATTACGAGTTCTCGGTGATTCCCTTTGGGCTGACGAATGCGCCGTCCACATTTTAACGATTAATGAATGAAATGTTTAACCATTTCTGCGTAGTGTCATCTTAGTTTTTTCTAATGATATACTAGTATACAACTCATTGTTGACGTTACATGTAGAACACATCTCAGTAGTTTTTCAGGTATTATTGGACAATCAATTATTTTTGTGAGGAAGCAAATGTGTTTTCAGAGCTCAACAAGTGGATTACTTCGGTTATACTATCTCAGAACAAGGGGTGGGAACTGATTTTCAAAAGGTAAGAACAATCGAAGAGTGGCCTGTATCGAAATGTATTAAGGAGTTGTGAGGATTTTTGGGAATTACTGGGTCTTACAGGAGGTTCATTAAAAGGTACAGGGTGTTGGCAAAATTGCTAACAGAATTGCTTACGAAGGAAAGATTATCCAGTTGGAATTGGCAACAAAAGGAACATATGGCTTTTGAGAGATTGAAGAAAGCAATTATGTCAGCTCCCGTGTTAACATTACCGGACTTCTCCAAACCATTTATAATAGAAGCTGATGCAAGTGGGCAAGGAATAGGCCCGACACTACAATAGGGAGGCCATCCCATTGCCTTCTTAAGTAAGTCACTAGCAAGGGGGCATCACGGGTTATCCATATATGAAAAAGAATTTTTGGCGGTAATTAAGGCCATCAAGTATTGGCATCACTACCTGAGTCTCTGATCTTTTATCGTCAAAGTCGATCATCAAAGCTTAAATATTTGTTGGAACAACATCTGTTGACTTCATTTCAACAATCATGACTACCGAAGCTTTTGAGCTATAACTTTGAAGTGTAATACCGAAGTGGTAAAGAGAATGCCACCGCGGAATCCCTCTCAAGAATCACGAGTGTAGAAATGTTAATGATGTCAGTAGCACAGATGTACGATGTGTTACGGAAACATTATGTCAGTAATAAGCATATATGTCAACTCCTTGTCTTTAGGCTAAATTCATGAGATCTACTGCCTTCGTCTATACATATGTCATGCCTTATATTTCTCCTACAATTTAGCAACCTTCTATATGGTGTAGGTTGAATCCTGTATATATATCCTTGTAAACATTCATACTATATACAACGAATATTATATTCATTACATGGTATCAGAGCCTTCTATCTCCAACGAATCAATGGCTTTCTCCTCCTCCTCTTCTTCTTCTTCTTTTTCCTCTTCTACTGCTCCCATCATTGGCAACTCTTATCCCTTAACACAATCTGTCAGCCATACCTTTTCTATCAAATTGACAAATAAAAACTATTTGGCATGGAAAGCATAATTCCTTCCTCTTCTTAATTATCACAATATTCATGGCCTCATCGACGGTTCTTCACCTGCTCCTTCAAAAACTATTCCATCTCCTGCCAATCCTCAAGAACAAATACCAAATCTTGCCTACCAATCTTGGTATCGCAAAGATCAAATGTTGCTTTGCTGGTTGCTTTCCTCTTTAACTGAAGACGTGTTCTCCTATATCATAGGATTGGATTCCTCCCTTGTTGTCTGGGAAGCCTTGGCTCCGGCCTTTAGATCTATGTCCCAAAACAGACAACTTCAATTACACATTACCTTGCAGGAACTCAAGAAGAATGATCTTTCTGTCTCGGTCTTTCTTAAAAAAGCCAAGGGCTTGGCCGACGAGCTTGCTGCATCTGGATGTATCATCACACCAGCTGAGTTCAATGCGATTATTTATAGCAACATCGGGCCAGAATATCATAGTATCATTACTGCCCTTAATCTTCGATCGCAGCCCTTCTCCTTTAATGAGTTACACGACCATCTTCTTGCTCATGATATTTTGCTTCAAGGTACACTTGATCATCCTATTGCCAATTCTGTTATGAGATCTAATATGTCTGTATCACATCCACCTCTACTTCCTACTCCCCTCACTTCCCTTCACAGTAACCAAGGAAGTACTGACCTACCTGTCAAATTTGTGGACTGCGCAATCATACAGCTGATAAGTGCAGAAAACGTTATACTCCATGCCGACCCTCATCTTCGTAAGCCAACTTTGTCTCCAGCTCCATAACATTCTCCTATGGTCTAGTATCCTGATACTACTGCGAATTATGACATTACTCCAGATATCTCAACCTTGTCCATCACCAACCCATACAAGGGCAATGACCAACTTCATGTCGGTGATGACAAAGGTTTGTCAATCTCTAACAAAGGCAATACGCCCATTTTTTTGCTAGTGGTTCTCTTACCCTTTCTAATGTTCTTCATGTCCCAAAAATTGTGAAAAACCTTCTCTCTGTTCAACAATTCATAAAATACAATAATTGCTATTTTGAGTTTTGGCCTAACTCATTTTTTGTTAAGCAACAAGGAACCAACAAAATTCTACTGCAAGGTCCTAGTGAGCATGGCGTTTATGCACTCCACACAATAAAGCCACAAAAGGAAGCCCTTCTTTCTACAACACCATCCCTTGATGAATGGCACGCTTGTCTTGGTCATCTAATGTCCCGTACCGTCTCTTGCGTTGTTAATGAATTTAATTTGCCTTGTTCCAATAAAACCTTGTCACTGTGTTCTGCTTGTCATTTAGGGAAATTAGCCTATTTACCCTTAGCCTCTGTTGATCATAAAAGTCAGGCACCATTGGACATTGTACACTCTGATGTATGCGGTCCGGCACCTATTTCCTCCTCTCTTGGTCACAAGTATATGATACTCTTTATTGATGATTATACTCTATTTTCTTGGTTGTATCTTCTGAAGCAGAAGAGTTAGGTTTACAATGCCTCTCTTTATTTTCAAAAATATGTTGAACGACACTTCAATCTTTAAATAAAATCTTTTCACTCTGATTGGGGTGGCGAATATCAAAGGCTGAACAAATAGTTTCTCCACACTGGTATTGTTCATAGAATATCTTGCCCCTATACCTATGAGCAAAATAGCACGGCAGAACGAAAAATACGCCATGTTGTTGACACAGCCCTCACCCTTCTTGCTCACACTAACATTCTACTTCGTTTTTGGAATTATGCCTTTGACACTGCAATTTCCCTCATTAACATTCTCCCCTCTTCTGTTAAAAATCAAACCAACCTATTCTAAATAAACAACACCCTAAATATGACAACCTTAGGCCTTTTGGATGTGTTGTTTACCCTTTTTTACGTTCATACAATTCTCATAAATTTTCTTTTCGTATAAATCAATATGTCTCTGTTAGAAGAAATAAAAAAAGAGTTGGCAGGAAGATGGAGCTATTCGGGACTTAATCAAGACATTTGAATCCGACAATAATAAATCCTGTGCTTACGAATGGAAGGATGGGTTATTAAGATGGAAGGGATGTTTAGTAGTGAGCGCCAACTTGAGGATTCATCAACAGCTCATTGAAATTAGTCATGATGATTCCATGGGAGGGCATGCAGGTGCGGTACCCACTACGAAGAAGCTTCATAAAATGTTCTTCTAGAAAGGCATGGCTCGAGACATGAGGGTTTATGTTCAAAATTGTATGAGTTGCCAGAGAAATAAACACGATAATTTTGCTTACCCTGGGTTACTGCAACCTCTCAAGATACCAGAAGGAAGCTGGAAGAAGGTGAGTATTGATTTTGTGGAGGGCTTACCTGTTTTGAAGGGAAAATCGGTTATCTTAGTGGTGGTAAATTGATTCACTAAATATTCCCACTTTATTCATGTTAAAAACCCTTATTATGCTTGTGATATAGCTGAATTATTCCTTAGTAGTGTGTTTAAATTACATAGAATGCCAGAGTTCATTATTAGTGATAAAGACCTAGTTTTCTTGAGCAAATTTCAGTAAGAGCTTTTTCAGTTGCAGGGGGTTAAGTTGAAATGTTCGACTGCCTACCATCCACAAACTGATGGACAGATGGAGGTGGTGAACAAAGTTCTCAAGACATATCTGCGTTCTTTCTGTGGAGAAATACCTCAGAAAAGGGGGAAGTGGATAGTGTTGGCAGAATGGTGGTACAATATCACTTACCGAGCTGCCATTAGCACCACTCCGTCTGAAGCTCTATACGGTTACCCGCCACCAGTTTACACTCCTTACATAACAGGGGATTCGAAGGTCTTAGAAGTTGATCGGGTTTTACAAAATAGATAGGCTATGATTAATGTCACAAAATTCCATTTGCAGAGGGCCCAAAATCATATGAAGCAGTATGTGGATTCTAAATGTTCCGAGAGATAATTCAGGGTGGGAGACATGGTGTTGTTAAAATTACAACCTTATAAGCAATTTTCTTTACAAAGGAGGAGTAATCAGAAGTTATCTCCACTGTATTACCGGCCATATAGGGTGATTCAACGTATTAGAGATGTGGCTTATAAGTTAGACCTTCCAACCGAGGTAGCAATATACCCGATATTTCATGTTTCTCAGCTTTAAAAGGCACATGAGGGGCAAGACCGCACTTCTTCATCATTACCAGAGTTTCTTACGCTAGTG
>JANSVA010000003.1:6542023-6552833 GCA_025504915.1 Erythroxylum reticulatum | reverse complement strand
AGTTTTTCCGGAAGTTTCCATTGAAGAAGCATCCTCAAGAACCACCGATACAAAAGCATTGATGAAGGGAACTCATCATATAACAGGTCAGTGATTTTCCAATCTCCTACCCCCACCATTTACTACATATTGCCTTCGTCAAGACACCAAGGCAAGGGTCTGTCGTCTAATTCTTGTGTTGAAAGATAGAAACTTAAATACCTAGAACACACACATCAGTGAGAAAAATGAGAAAGATGAAAGAAGCAAGCACAATAAGCCCAACTTTCTCAACAAAAACACAAGTTGCTCGCATGAGGTATTACATTGTCAGCTGGCGTTAGAACTTTCAATCAGCTTGTCTTACTCCTCAAATCGTCTATTTCTCCTTACTGACTGAGGCCTCTTCACGAGATCTACAATAAAATCAGGTGAATAAATTGACAACAATCAAAGCAAAAGCCCAACTGGTCCAAAATCCATACACATGCATTCTCAAATATAAAAATAGTATGGCACTATATAATAAGTCAGATAAACAAAATTCTAGGTTCATATAGCCAACACAATGATGTCATTTGCATTCCTATTCATGCATGCTAGGAACGAGTCAATTTGAAGTTCAGAATAAATTGTCTTTCTATAACAAAAGCTTTTAAGTACTACTGCTTGGTTTCCGTGGGGACACACAAGCTTCCAATAATGTTGAACTGGACTATGGAGACAAGGAATTTTTTTAAGGGGAGGAAAAGGTGGTGTGGGATGTCGAAGCAACTGGCTTAAGAAGCATAAAGCCATAAACACAACATCTACTTACAAGCCAGCTGAAATGCGAATTTCAGTTGACAACTGAAACCAAGAATATAAGCAATTAGCAATTCTACCCCCGCTACAGATTACAGGCACTTCTGCATTGCATTCACATTGATTATGGACGAAAACAACCACAATTGAAAAAGTTGCCCAATCATGGATATTATTTTTGTACAAGTGAATGGAAGGATATGGAAGAATTAACAGTATATCATATTGTACTCGAATTAAATCATAGAACAATGATAAACTGCATCTATGTTCCTAGCACAAAAAATATGCACGTACTATAATGTTCTTAGCACAAAAAATATGCACATACTATCTAGCTTGGGAACAAAACTTAGAACGAATACTTGAATTAGTCTACAAGAATAGGAACTACTGACCAAAATATAGTTGTTCAGAAAATGAACTATTAAAAGTTAATTTTGATCTGCCTACCTTTTAGCTGGTCTTTTTCTTTCTTCAATACCAATGCATGCCTTTAGCTGCTCAATGCTCAAGTCAGCCGTTGAATTGCGTTTCAATAAATTGCAACCATTCAGAAAGGAACAGTTGGCTAAGCCCGGGACAGAGGACAAATCTTCTACCTTTCCTTTAAAATATTCCATTGAAACAAGGCCTGCTCTAGGCATCGTGCAAAGAGATAGTCAATACTATTGAATACTTATTTAAAGAAAAAAAATAAAATGTAAATAATAACAAATAGAGGATATATCCTTAGATGCTACCAATTTCCACATAATCTAGGGACAGTAAAGGAAAATCAAACTGGTCTTTCCATCAATTAACATACAGTTTCATTTATCTTTTTCACTATTCTCAACATTTGGGAGAAACAAAGATATAATTGTCCATGTCCAATATGAACTGGAAATACTCAAATGGAAGAGTAATATATTCATAATTAACTACAAACATCAATCTAAAATAGTAAGAACTAAGTAATTTGACCCTAACATAGATAAAAAGAGCTCCAAAAGATCAGACAGCAGCAAGAATCACAAACTGTTTCAAGCATAGATCCTTAGATAAAGTGTGAAAGCTCCACACAAAAAGATAAGCTAAAATGACCGTTCAAAATTCCTCTTTCCCTTTCAATTTTTAACATCGCCACTTGCTATGCCTCAAAAAAGAAAAGTAAAATTACAATTACAATCACAATTAACATACAACAGCAGAGCACATGAACTCTTGATGGAACAAGAGTGTTACATCATAAATATTGGTGAGAAACTGCCAATATGTCACATACTAGGTTCTACAACGTTAACAGCTCAAAGAAAAAGATATTACTTAAACTATAAGAAACAACCTCAAATATAGTTTTTATGTTGTTATAGTCAATTAAATATGAAGATAGGAAGTAAAGTGTAAAACATACCAAGAGCTCGAAGAATCTTCAAATCAAATCTTTTGGCTAATTCTTCATGACCAATTACTTTTGCTCGCTTAAGAACCATCTGTTTCAAGCTAAGAAGCAGATCCTGCAACAAACTTCAGTTCTAAGCAATCGAGGAAATCAGGAAGTAAACACATGCTGATTGGGGTAGTTGTATAATTAGTATGAGTTTCAGAGTTGGGAGTTCCCATTACCACAGAATCTGGAAGAATAAAAATACTTTCTAACTAGCCTCTGTTCAACTAAACAGAATAAGAATGCTAAATTTTCCATCTACTCCTTTCTCCAATCTTAGAACAACTGGAAATAAACATAAGGAAAGAGATACCTACAAGCTCAGATTCAGACAGCGAACAAAGCCAATTAACATCTTCAAGGCTGTTATCAGCCAAAACCTCGTCTAGTTCAGCCATGAAAATCAAAGGCTCCAAATATTCTCTGAAAAGCAAAACAGCATTTGCTCAAAAAAAGGAAGAGGATAAGAAAATCAAAACACGCCTGTTGAGAATTGTAGAAGCTCTACACCAGCTGTGATAAACGGAGTCAGAGATGAACCTATTCCAATTTTCTTTTGGGAATCTCAGTTATACTTCTTCTAGACTTGCTCTCTTTTGAAGCAAAAAAGGAAGAAAGAAGAAAGAATCACAAGTCTCGGTGAATCGTGAGTTTCTCACAATAATAACCTCATTAAAGTTGAAGCCAAAAACTTTCTCTCCACAATTCATTCACTAAAAACTGACAACAACCTGAAGAAAAGCACAAAACAATGCAATACGCGAAAAAACTACCAGCTTCAAAGTAAAGTTTCGTTTTTGCTATTAACACCTAATATAATCAGATACTAATGTTTGTTTGTACTGCAAAAAACTTTAAACGTCAACCTCTTTTGGTCACTCTAGCAGAGCAATTCGTTTTGAGAAGCTTGAAGGGCCAGAGATGTCGCCAGTCGATGAAAAACACGACGACCGAAGAGATAGAGAGAAACAGAGAGAAGTAGGGGTTGTTTGGTTTTTGTTTTCCCAGTAGAAGAAAACAGAAAGCGGAAGGAAGACCTAACAATTAATATGAAACCAAACGGCATTGTTCTAAGGCTTGCGTAAGCCAAATTGTTTAAACCTTAAATTGAAATGCAAAAAGAGAAGTAAAAGTCAGCGTTCGATCTAACCTCGGCTGAGAAGGGAGATCGACCCACCACGACTTAACAGCTACAGCTACCGCGACTACTCCAAGCTAAAGTTCAAGCCTAGCAAAGTAGAACTATGATCAGATGGTTCACAGAAGAAATAGTCGCAAGATTCAAGTCAGAGATTTTCATACCTTGGTAACGCAAACTGCGGGGAGAAGAAGATCGCCCATCGCCCTCTGTGTTTAGCCCGAATTGGCAAACTTTTGGAGACCCTTCCCTCGTCTCGTGTGGGTCTTTATACTTTTACCCGTTTACAAAACGCCACCGTGTTTTAAGATTATCTCTTGCTAACTACAACGTCGTCGCTTTATTGTATATGTTGGGCAGATGCGGCGCTCACGTGTTGTCGTTTTTATGGTGCTTGTTGTAACTCTTGTTAATTCAATAAATTTTTAATTTTTTTGAAAAAAGGAAGGATTCACGGGTCGACCCGAATAGTAGTGAAAATGACCCGACGCAGACACGAAGCAAAGCTGCTTCGCCCTTCATGTTCCTAGAGAGATCGAAAAATGGCGAGACACGCCAGTAGACTCACAGCTTCTATATCTACCAGGATTCGCTCTCACCAACCCCAAATATCGCCTCGCACTCCCTCTTCGTTTTCTTCTTCTTTTTTACAATCCCTGTCGTTCGCCGGAACTCCCCCTCCGCCGGCGGTTTCGTTGACAAGAACACGCGTGTCATTTGCCAAGTTATTACTGGCAAGAACGGCACTTTCCACACCGAACAAGCCATTGAATATGGCACCAAGATGGTATCTTTTATGCTTACCGGTGATCTTGTGTTCAGCTTTGAATTTTGCTGCTTCTTTCATGGTCTTTTGTAATATTCCTGTTCTGAGTAGTCTGTGTGATTGTGAACTGTTAGGTGTTGATTTTTTTTCCTCATTGTTGTTCGTTTACTGTTGTTGCTGGCTACCTTGAGGCGTAATTTAGGTTACAACATGGCATATAGTTTCGAACGGATAATGTGATTGTAACAAGCATAGCTGGAGCTGGTGCTGGTGCTGATCTGTATTTATTTACTTGTTTAGTTCATTATCTGGTGATCTCATAAATAAAAACATATTGAATTCTAGTTTGAGCTGTCTAGCTGCGGAATTTACTAGTTGATTGTGACCATGGAGGAAATCGCAGATTAGATTTTCAACAGTGCTTTATGATCTCAGTTGATAACTCTTTTGGTAGTTTTTCAATTATTATAAGCGCCCAGATTGTTTGTTGGGGCATGTAATTACAGTCGCTTAACCTGTGTCCATTTGTAACCAACAAAAGATGATCCGAATATAGTGAAAGAGGGGATATTTTCCCTTCCAGTTTCTCAGATGTGTAAGAGGTGTTTGCTGATTTGTGTTGATTGTATTTGGTTGAAGACTACTTACAAACTGTTTTGTTGCCCTCTTCTTCCAACCTGCAGCTGTACTCTTCTTCTCTATCCATTTTTCTTCACACTCTTTCTTAACAATGTTTCAGCTCTAACATTTCCATACATTTTCTGTTTCATCTTATAGGTTGGTGGAGTGACACCCAAGAAGGGTGGCACAGAGCACCTTGGACTTCCTGTTTTCAATACAGTGGCAGAAGCCAAAGCTGAAACAAAATCTAATGCATCAGTGATCTATGTTCCTCCTCTTTTTGCTGCTAGAGCTATTATGGAGGCAGTTGAAGCTGAATTGGATCTGGCGGTTTGCATTACAGAAGGAATTCCTTTCCTTTTCTCCCTTTTGAATCATGGAACAAATATGGACTAACTATCATTGTCTATATGCAGCTATTGTATCTGGGGGGAAGGGTACAGCCCAGGACAAAATCAAGACTGTAAGAGAAGCTGGTGTGATGGTGGTTGAATCTCCAGCTAAGATTGGTTCGGCCATGTGTTGACTTGTTCAAAGAGAGGGGTATGGTGAATTAGTTTCAGCTTGATAGATAAATGAGTGTTTTCTCATGCATTCAATTCTTCCTTCAGTAGTTTTTTTTTTCTCCCTATCACTGCTTTGAGAGAATGCTTGGCAGCCTCAATTTTGACTAATGCCTTTCTAAGGCTTGCCCTCTTAGACTCGCAGCAAGTGTAAACTACAGCTCTAGCCGTTGTGGTCTTTCCATGGATTCAGAATTCGAAATAATTGCTTAACTGATGATGGACAACCTTTTCTCAGAATATGATACACAAATTTCCTGCATTTCTCATGGTGACCCCTTTTTTCCAATAGCAATTCTCTTTTAGGTTTGTTGCAAAGTAGGAGATTATGTTGTTGTAACGTAAACAATTCAGACATTGAGTAAACCTTATAAAAGTACTCAGAAAAATACATGTTAATTCATGGAACTAGTTGTTTAGTTATGGTAATTTTAGTTTAGTCGAGCTGGTTTGACTCTAAATTATCAGATTTCGCATAAGTTGATCGGATTTTAAATTAATGAAATAGCACGGATATTATTTTGTATTTTAATTAATATTTTTACTTTGCATTAAGAGAACAATGTTTATAAGGAGATAGAATATTGTTGGAATTCCGAGACAAAGAATGGGTTAAAGTTTGTTGGGTTATAATTAAAGAGAGAAGAGGACCAACCTGACTTCATCATGCCCATGCTCACCATCATCCAAAATCCATTCAACACTGCTTGCCTTTTTTTTTTCCCCTCTCTTTGGTAGGGACGAAATTAATTAAAAAATAATATTTTAAATTTTAATATGTATTTATTTTTAATTATTTATTTTAAATTAAAAAATCCTAAGTAAGGCGAAGTTGTTGTTGTTTTTCACAAAATTAGTTGGAACTCATACTTGTGTCTGATTATGATTTTAAATGTGAAATCATTTGGAAGACTTAGGACCATTTTATATGATTACTGTGGGCGTGGTTTCAAGGGGCTCGAGGGGGGAACAAAGCAAACCCTAATTGAATTTAACAATCCGGAATTGGCGCCAAAAACACCCTCCAAACTCCAAGATTTGTTCCTAATTCCAAAATCCCAATTCAGTGAGCAGCCAACTGTTTTGAATAGCTTTTCAGGTACTTACTGAGTTTCTCTGATTCTCTGTACTTCCAACCAAGTCTTCAACATCTTCAAGTTAGTAGGCTGTTATTGGCTATTTTTGTTTTTCTTACCTTATATTATATATATATATATGTATGTATAACTGAAACTACGTCTATTTTAAGTTTCTTTGATTTCTCACCTACAACAAATCTATGTGACTCCTCTCTCTCTGTCTCTTTTATCTCTGTAAATCTCTAAAGCTGTAAACTTTCTCTGTTATGGAGCCTTGCCCGAAACCGGAGAATCAAGACTTCGAAACCGTTGACAAACCACCGGAGGTGGTCGCTGAAGGGAACGGCAATAAAGGGTTCAAGCTTGTTGATGTGATGGCTGGAATTTGTGAACGTGATGTAATGGCGGGAATTTCTGAGCATGATGTAAAGGTTGAGAGAGTCGAGAATAGTGAGTGTAATCGCCAAGAAGAGAATGAAGAAGAAAAGGGCACTGTTGAAACGAAAATTTTGAGGAAGGGTCAAAAGAAAGGAAGTTCCTTTAGTGAAGGAAACGAGGAACTAGTTGGGTGTGACGGAGTGAAAGGAGGAATAAATGATGGGAACTTGCAAGAAGATTTTGATTGCGTGGAAGAGGATAGTGTGGTTTCTTCTTTGAAAAGGAGTCGGAGAAGTAAAGGGAAACAGGTGAACTATGCTGAGATTGATGAAGAAGAGGATTACGAGGACGGTGGGGTTCCAAAGAAGAAGAAAGGTGGTGGTAGGGGAAGGAAGAAAGGTGTGGTCGTAAAAAAGGAGTGTTTTGGAACAAGGGAAGGCAATGAGAATGGTAACTTGGAGGAGGAAAGTGGAAAGACTGTAAATAAAAGAAGGAAAAGGAATGGCTGGGCCAAGGAGAATGATGAAGGAGAACTTGATTCAGTGGCGACGAGCACCGAGTCTGGTTATCCAATGAGAAATACACTATCTTCTGAGATAGAAGTTGAAAGGAAAAAGCGAACCCGCCAGGTAGCCTACTTGGTTATCTTAAGAACGTTTAGGATTTCATTGCTTTTCTTAAAATATTGTTTGGGTTATCTGGCTTTCCGTCTTTGTGCTTGCAGTACACAGAAGAGAACTGTGAAATGTGCCATCAATGCCAAAGGAATGATAAAGGGAGAGTCGTCAGGTGTCAGAAATGCAAGAGGAGGCGATTCTGCATCTTGTGTTTGAAGCGCTGGTATTCAATGGAATATCATTTATGTTATTTTTTTTTAATTGAAGTCTTTTTGTTTAATAGTTCCATTAACTTTTTTTCCCAATTAAACTTGTATATCAGGCATGATCTACGTATTACTGAAAATTTTATACGAATGATCTGCTATGAAGTTGAAATGAATGTACACTGTCTTTTATGAACGATTTGAGGTTTTATAACTGTAGAGGGCGGATAGGCTCTAAGTTTCTATTAGGCAGGTTGGTTTATGCCTGCTAAGTTATTCCACTGCTACTAGGGTCCTCCTTTCTTAATGTTTTAGGTACCCTAAGATGACGGAGAATGATGTTGCTGATGCTTGTCCAGTTTGCTGTGGGAACTGCAATTGTAAATCTTGCCTGCATATGCATATGACATCTGAAGCTCGGGATAAAGTTTGTTTTTGACCTTGGAATTTGTGCTTTATGGTGTTTCCATTACACGTTCAAGCATGTATTTGATGACCCGCTAATGGCTGCAGCTTTTAGGAAAAGTAAAACTTCAACTCAGTGATGAACAAAATCAACAGCACTCTATATATTTGCTCAAACTACTACTTCCACTCCTGAAGCAGATAGATGAAGATCAAATGGCAGAAAGAGAGATTGAGGCAAGGATCCAGGGTAATCTTTGATTGTTTCCCAAATGAGATTTGTATAATTGATAAATTAGGAAGTTGTCTTACAATTGATAAATAAAAAGTTTCTATCTGCTTTTATTCATTTATTTTAATGTTTTGAGGATGATCTATTTATGTTGAATGCTTAGAATGTAAAATCCCTTCAATTGAGAAACATAAACTTAATCAATTATTGTAGGTCAAAAAGATGTTTAGTATAGGTTCCTGGAATTCAGATGAAAGTGATAGGTTAGTTTTGTGCATCATGAGATGGCGCATATTCTGAAGATGCAGCCTCAGCCTGAGAATGAGTATCTCCCCGTGCCCCCAGGTATTAGCCTCAGAATCTGCACTGAACCCGATTCACATCGTTAGAGCAAAATCTGAATCAATCAAACCGATCAACCAAACCAGTACCTGCCTAATAGTTTATATGTTTTCGAGGAAATCTGTATCAAACACCCAATTACATTTATATGTTTAATTTTGATTTACATTTCTGTCCACCTAAAAGTGGCCCAGAGTATCTGCTCAAGTTATTATTTGGGAATTCAAATGTTAGTTTTCCTTTACATCAAATGCTGACTATTGTTTTGGGCAGGGGTACCTCTTGTGGAATTGAATGTAAAATTTTCTGATTGTCCTGTGAATGAGCGCATATTCTGGTAAGGCCTTCTTCAGGTTAGGAAACATTTTGTAGATTTTTCATTGCTTTAAGTGAGATTCATTGTTGAAAAATTTTCCTTTATTATTTTCTTTTACTTGGGGACACAGTGACAACTGCAAAACTTCTATATTTGATTATCATAGAAGTTGTCCGAGGTGTTTTTGTGATCTCTGTCTTACTTGTTGCCAAGAGATCCGCAAGGGATGCCTACATGGTGGTGGGGATGATGTTGTTATGGAGTATTTTAATCCAGGGCTTGATTATTTGCATGGTGGAGATCCAAAACCGCCGGAACCATCTGCTGTAGTAACTGAGACTCCTTGTGAGGCTCCGACTGAGATAAAAACTAGGTGGCAAGCAAATGAAGATAAAAGCATCAGTTGCTCATGTGGGGGTGACATTCTAGAACTCAAATCTTTGTTCCCAGCAAATGTTTCAGAGTTAGTGAAGAAAGCGGAAGATATTACTAAAAGACATGAACTGGACATGGCTGGGACTCCTATTGAAGGCTGTCCGTGTTTTAACTTGAATGATCATGTAGATTTGGACAGTTTTTTGTTGCTGAAAGCAGCATCTCGAGAAGATTCTAATGATAATTATTTGTACAACCCAAGAGCCAAAGATATCAAAGAAATGGATATTCACCATTTTCAGCATCACTGGATGAAAGCTGAGCCAGTGATTGTCAGTGACGTACTGGAAACTGCAACTGGGTTAAGCTGGGAGCCATTGGTGATGTGGCGTGCCTTCCGCCAGAAAAAACGTGAAAAGCATGCACCCCTGTTGGATGTGAGAGCCATTGACTGTTTGGATTGGTGTGAGGTAAGTGTAGTTATCTGTTATTTGCTGTATACTGGAGAGAAAAATTCATCTGATTTGAATATCTCAAGAGTAATTACCGATTTTACAGCATTGACTAGAATTTTACAGCTGTAGAATCCCAAGAATCAGGTCAACAGTTCATTTCCAACAGTATATCATCCTAATACAGTTATGTTCCTTAGGCTGGCTATTGACCTAAGCATAATTTAACTACACAAATAGTCAAGATTATTGTAGAAGATGAGTTCGCACTGGTAATCTTGCTAGAAGTGAGATATAAGTTTGTTTAAACAATTCAAAACAATTAAGATATCTTTTTGGGCACAGTAGAGCCCAGTTTTTGCTCTCGCAGTTCCCACCATTCTTTGACATGATATGTAATCTGGAACTTATGTTGATATTTCTTCTATTCAGGGCCTCAAGTTGACGGGTTTGCATGTGGATGCTACTTTATGTGATGCAATGCATTTAACACAGGGTCTTTCTATAGGACTTTTATGTGCATTATTCACATATGATATGTGATTTATTATAGATATTGGTTACTTAACTAGTGTGACTGCATATCTTGCTATGCATGGCTGATTTCTCTGAATGGTCACTTGTTTTACTTGCTCCGCTGTCTTGACTTTTGGGTTTCTCTCCTATTTTGATTCTTTTTAGTAGATTTCTTCTTTTAACTGGGAAGGCCGTCATTTTAGTTTGATCTGGTGGCTCTTGGTACATTTGTGAAATTAAAGAACAACACTGTGTCATATTCACCTCATTCTGAAGAAACTGAAAATTCACTGTTTCTCTCTCTTAAAGATTGGTAGCACAAATGGAGAGCAGTTGATATGCACCTTTTATTGATGTCATTTAACACTATATTCACCTCCCGTGTATCTTCTTTTCCTTTTGCATGCTTTACATTTTGCTGTAGTTATAGAATCAGTTGATTCAGAGCCTGGTTCTTCTACTGTAACTTCTGTGGCCTCTGACCAAAATATTCTTGCTGGTTTTGATCTTTGAGTATTGATGCTGATTCTTTCTGATATGCAGGGAGATATCAATGTCCACCGATTTTTTGTTGGATACTCAAAAGGGTTGG
>JANSVA010000003.1:6516600-6527967 GCA_025504915.1 Erythroxylum reticulatum | reverse complement strand
CAATAAAAAGTATAGCAAGTTCTGTAGAATCAGAAATAAAGGAGTAAAATGAACATCTCTCCCAATAGAAGCCTCGTAGCTTTTGGCAAGAGTGAACTCTATCCTTGGAACTCTTTCAGTTGCTAATTTTGCAGGTTTTGGTAAAGGACAAAAGGAACTTAGGAAGATGAACTGATATAGAGGTATGAAATGAATTATTGGAAAGGAATATTAGTGATGATTTAACCGGTGATATTAATAAGCTTACAACTCATTCATGTGCATTATCAGTTTCACTTTACGCAGTCTAACTAGTTTCCCAAAGTTCGCAATGATGCTTTTTGGTTCATGATCAACACCATGAACCATAAATGCATTCAGAGTTTTTCTGAGAGATTGTAACTCTTTGTCGTGTCCTAATAGTTCTTGTGGGTTTTCTTACCCAACCTCATCCTATTTGGCTTCTTTTCGTGGGAACCTCAGTTTTCTAACCAATGTTAAAGCATTCCAAAAATGGGAAAGCTCAGGTAACTTGACAGATCAAACGCAGAGAGAGTTGTTAAGAGTCACACAACAACACTTTTGTCCAAGCTTTCAATGTATGACAACAATGGAAAACTTCTTGCATAGAGAAAAATTACATGCTATACCACTATTCTCTTGGAAGTGTATAATCCCATGATGTAATATGCACCATAGAGGTTGATAGATCGTTTAACCTCAACCACGGATCAAACCTAAACACTTGGTCAAGGTCATCTATCTTTGACATCCTTTTGAGCTTTATATATAGTATATTCCAATATGCATGGCATTCACATTATAAGGTTGTTGTGATCTTCTTATAGAATGAATTGCCTCTTCTTACTCTAGCTCCAATTCTACAAGGAATTGAAGAGGAGAAATTAAGGTACACAAAATGTTCTCTCTTTCTCTATTATCTCTCTCATAAGCCTGGAATGGTTTTAGAAATTACACTAACACATCAGTTTAAGTTTCAGAAGCTTAGTTTCATTTGCCTATTTGTTTTATGCCTTCTAATCCTTTATTTGAAACTCATCCTTATGATGGGAAATTCAACTCTTACTCTACTTTCCATTTATTTGAGAGCTAAAGTGAAATCGAAACATTCCCTTATGTGGTCTTTTGAAATTAATCCCTGGAGTTCTTTGGCATGAAAAAACCAGGAATTCCGGCATAATATTTCCCCAAGTAGAAGAGTTTTACAACATCAAGGCTTGTTCAGAATCATGGGTCGTGGAAAGATACCAATAAAGAGGATTGAAAACCAGACTACAAGGCAAGTCACCTTCTCCAAGCGTAGACAAGGCCTTCTGAAGAAGACACATGAACTCTCAGTCCTCTGTGATGCACAGATTGGCCTCATAATCTTCTCAAGCACTGGCAAAATGTGCCAGTATTGCACTGAACCTTTAAGGTCCACTTCAGTTTCACTCTTTACCATGTTCTCTTTGCTTTCACCCTCATCTCTTGAGAAAATTCTCTATACATTAACCAAAAATCCACCTGCAGACTATAAATCTGTTGCATGCTTCTGACAAAGCTTATCATTTCTTTTCCTTTTTTCTCTTCATCTTAGAGAACTTTTAGATTATAATCTTTTGCTTCCCTAAGAAGAAGATTTTTTGACACATAAGATGATTGTAACATATGCAAATGTAGTTTTAACTGTAGTTTTAATTTTGCGAATTATGAGAAGAAATCAGTAAGTGTAGTAGTTGTCCGGTGGTCAAGTTTCATGATGAGCTAACCCTAGAAACTGCTTGGGATTTTTCTTAAGAAGTTTCTATTCATCTCAATCCTTGGTTATAGTTGACCATCAATTCCTTCAGTTGAATCATTAGCCATTTTTTCTTTTTCTAAACTAAGAAAGGCAATAAGGTCCAGGCCATGTTATTATCTGGAGACTGAAGCAATTATTCCCTGGCCTGACTGCAAACCCTCATGGATGAGGTCACTGACTCTTTTTGATTTCTTCCGTTTTCTTTTCTAATATATTAACGAGGGAACATAAACCTAGAAATAGTCTTCAAATACCATTATCTTTTCGCTGTCAGAACCAATTAAGAATTAACTTAAAGCTACTAACATATCCAACGTCGAGGTCTTCATCCAATATTCCAGGAGATTAAATTCTACGAGGCTGCTAGATTAATGACTAATTTCCATTTTCAAGATACAAAAACTTGTTATTAAAACACTAATCAGATTCTGCATTCAGGAAAAAAAAACACATATTGTTATGCGTTCAATTAAGAATAAGATTGTCTATTAGCTATCTTTTCTTTAATTTTCTGAAAAAAAAGAAATCAGAAGAATGGAAAAGAGAAATGAATCATGATGAATCTTCATCTATTACAGGATGGAGCAGATAATAGAAAGGTACCAAAAGGTTACAGGGACTCGAATTCCTGAGCATGACAGTCGGGTAAATATTCTCAACACATAATCTATTCAAGTTTGTCATCTCATGCTTGAAGTTACTTCTTGTGTTTCCTGAATTTCATTTTATAGGAACAATTGTATACTGAATTGGCAATGTTGAGGAAAGAAACGCGTCGTCTTCAGCTAAGCATGCGACGTTACACTGGCGAGGATATGACGACTATCCCTTTTGAAGAGTTAACTCAACTTGAACATGATCTTGAACGATCTGTGAATAAAGTACGAGATAGGAAGGTAATCAGTAGACTTCAAAGTTCTATTAATACTCCTAATTATTTCTGAGGATTAAGATATTTATTAGAACTATATCACACATATTCAAGGGTTCTAGTTGTTTTAGTTAAGAACAAAATTTTATTATCGTTTCTTTTTCACCACGGTAGGGTTTGTCTAATGAAATTTGTAGCTACATAATACTGTGAACGACATAGGAATTGAAAAAAGATGATTTCGATTATGATTTTGGGTTCTAATCAATTGATTCTCTTTATACGCATGCACAAATAGAATGAACTCTTGCAACAGCAGCTGGACAATCTTCGCAGAAAGGTACTTAAGCGTTTTTATTATCGTCCATCTCCTACCACAAATACACACTCAATACACTCCTTGACACATATCAATATGTATTCTTATTCATGCAAAGATCTAAGTTGATGTTCTGTGATTTGCTCACGTACCAATTAGGAGCGACTGCTTGAGGAAGAAAACAACAACATGTACCGTTGGGTGAGGAGACACTGTTATCCACCACCTTAATTACTTATGTATTTGTGTTGATATGAATAGCATATATTTTAGAAACATGTAATAAGAACAATGTGTTAAACTTCTTTCCTTTTTTGGAACGGATTGTTTCAGATTCATGAGCATAGAGCAGCACTAGAGTATCAGCAAGCAGCCATGGAAGCAAAACCAGCAGAGCATCATCATCAACATGAACCGCATCAAGTGTTGGATCAATTTCCATTCTGTGGAGAGCCCAGTAGTGTCCTTCAGCTTGCAACCATCCCTCCTCAGCTTCACCCTTACCATCTCCAGCTCGCTCAGCCCAATCTCTAAGGTCCTGGCATAAGGTTACTTATAGTTTGTGAATTATCATCATAATATTAAAGACTTCTACTTAAGCTTTTAAGTTTTAGGCAGTCAATTATTCTGAAATGATTATCATTTTTATCGCAGAGAGTGCAGGATTAGTAGATCGATTTGATGGAGGGGCTTCTGTTGTGGAACTACTTGAGTAATATATTTTGATGTCAGATTAGTTATTTCTACTGGATTTATAAATTTCATGTGTGGTTAAAACTATGATTTTATAAACATATGTGATGTGTTTCTGATGATTTAACTCTTTGTTTGTGTGACTGGTTTGCTGTGATTTGTAACTTTGTGCGACAATTTATCTATGTAGTGGAATGAAAATATTACATAAAGTATATGGGATTGTAACTTTAACATGCAAGTTTGAACACTTGGTCGACCTATGTTTAGCAGAATTTATGAGTAGTGAAGATGTTTTGGGATAGATCAGGAGATGTATTAACAAGAAATACAATCATCTGTTTCAAGTTCAACAAAGCAGGATTCTCTAATGGAAGCTAGAAATAATAACTTTTACGTATTAAGACAACATGTGTGATTGCAATAATGTTTGAAGCTACAGTTACTTCAAGTCAGATTATGTTTGTAAATGTTATATATATATACGTATGTCTTTAGTTGTAAAGTTTCGCTGTGCTCTTTTCTTCTTTTTCTTTCCTTTTATTGAGTTGTCTTCTTCCTTTTTCTTGAAGGCTTTATGAAATATCAACCATCTCTTTATTCTTCATTGCTAATTCATTACAAGTAATTTATAAAGTAGTGCAGCGCGCATCAATTTAAACATATTTGGTACAAAAAGAGAAACAGAAAATCGAGTCATCAGCATCGCAATAAGTAGATAATTCTGGCTCACTAATATATTTGTGTCTGCCTCATAAAAGGTTTTATAAGGGAAGCACTGAAGGACTGGAAGGGCCAACTTATTCGTTGCTCCCTTCCCTGTAATTGAGAAAGACTGGAACATGAATTTCAACTTGCTGAATATGCCAAATACCAAAAGACTAAATGCAACAAAAATAAAGAGACTTTTGTTTCTATTTTTATTTTTAAATTCGATTAAAAAACCGTTTTCATAAATTATGAAAACCTATATAAATAGTTTTTTATTTTTATTTACTTTTTCCTATCAATTAAATATATATTATTTAATTACTTAATATATTAATTATCATTAAAAACCATAAACAATTTAATTTAATGCTATATATTTAATTGCTTATTAACATAGATTATGAATAATTCAATTTTACTTAATAATTTTAATTAGTAAATATAATTAAATTTAAAATATCATTTAAAATTTCAAATAAAAATTAAATTAATAATTAAAATATATTTAAATTTAGTATTGATTTTTAAATAAAAAGTTCAATTTTAAATTATTTATTTTAATAAAATATAATAATTTATTCATAAATATATATGAGATTAAAATAACTTTATTTAATTCAAAATAATTTATTTTAAAATTTTATCTTATTAACAGTGACAAAAATTTAACTATAGACATTAACAATTAAATAAAGAATTGTTTTTATTTGAAAGAAATTAAAATTAAAAATTAAAAATTAAAAACTTCATCAGAAACCAAACAAACAGCCCTAGATAAATAATAAGGGAAGAGAAATCCAAAATGGACTCATCAGAGTAAAACCATTCCTATACTCTTAGATAGGGAGAAAGGGCTAAACTAATTTAGCAATTCTTGAACTTGCTTATAATTTCCTTTACTAGAGCAACATTACTACTAAAATGGAACATACGAGAAACAGGACAATAATCCAAAAATCAAACATTTATAAAATTCCATCTTCAATGAAAGAACCAATCTGGAATATTATCCCTGCTGTTTCACTGCAAAAGCAGAAGATTACAGATACAATGTGCCACTCAAAAGAGTTCCAGGCGATAGCTAGAAGGTAGATAGGAAGAGAGATAAAAACCACCTTGTGAAATTAAAAATATAATTGATACAGCAATGGATACAATGGCCTTTAAAAAGAAAGACAACAGTGAGGTGCAGGAGAAAGAGTTACTCCCGTTGGTCAGCCATCTGCAGGCATTCTTGGACAAAAGATGATGTTCCAACCAACGCTATTTGTGACCGGAGGTGGATACCTCAGTGCTACAAACTGGGCACACCTGCAGTCGCCAAAGCAAGTGGATAAGATGCCTGATTTACGTGATATGCGTCACAATAGAGAACCAATATGATTCTAATATAAAGGAACTGCTGAACGAGTTCCATGGAGTGGAAACATGACATGACCCTTAAACCACAACCGAACATCCAAAGAATTAAAAGATATAGGCTCCCTAAACAAATGACTGGCACCATATTAGGAATAACATAATAAAGCATGTCCATATGCAAGCATATACACGAGTGCATGCAAATTTTTGTAAGTGTGTTCAAGACGAGGGGAGAGAGAGAAGGGTTGGCTTAAGATCAAACACAATAACATAGTCGTACATACCACACTGTTGGCAATTTTCATCCAGAAAAAGGGTAAGAGATTGACACATTTCGTGGTGTTGGTACTTTTCTGATTAATTTGCAAATGGGCACACATTTAACTCAAATGGTCTCCATAATGCTGACAAGTAACAAAATAAACCCTTTCAATATTTTGTAACGTGATTTTATAAAATTGTGAATACAATAACGTTACTAACATAATTGATAAAACCAGGTCAAATTATGGTTTGAGCGGTGTCAAAAACTTTTTTAAAAATTCTCTTATAAAGAGATTCAAACTCAATTTAATGCATAGGCAGTCTTGTCAATAAACATCACCATCACTGTTCATCTAATTGTATTCGGCCCAAACAAAAGAAAGCAGAACGATGCAGAGAATGACTTTTTTATCAACTTACCACCCATTGATTCTTCACCATTAGTTTTTAAAGAAATTTAGTCACTTTCCAATGTTAAGAAGAATTAAGGCAAATCAATGATTAATGCTCCTTCAGATGCAATCCTGAACTATCTCCTCAATAGATGTTTCCTTTAATATTCTCAATACATATCATATAAAATCTGGAGCACATAGCTTATAGACCAATGTGCAACAATTGAGCGGAATTAATACTTTTGGTTATAAAGTGCTATGCTTTAATCAGGAATACAAATATAATAAGCAGTGCAAATGTAGACTATCCAATAAGAATATCATTTATGCCAAAAAAATTGAAATGGTTCAATTACAACCAAAAAATTTTGAATTAAGGGTAGCTAACCAGGGCTGAATTGCAATAAGCTGAATTAAGTTGCAGTATAGCAAAGACTGTAGATATGATCACATTTTATGTTATGTACATCTCCTCACAATAGGAAGAGATAAATTGACTTCAAGCCATTCTAGCAAGGGAAGGCAAAAATAATTCAATCCTATTTAAGGTTCAAGAATATTACATAATAGATAAGCTGACTGGGTAAAAAATAGGAAAGCAGAAAAACAAGTTATGAATCTACAGTGGTCATGGCCTCCAGCGTAGCAGTTATGTATCAGATAACAACTGTGATTGTTATCCACCATATATTTACCCATATTTGTTCACCGAAAACCCCAGCTATGAGGCTGACTCTAAAATAGCAGGATTTGAATCTGAACACCTAGAGGGCGTCTAAATGTTCTATGGTCTCCAACATAACTTTCATGAAAAGAGCCATAAGATGGCAGCAACAATTGGAAAGTAACAGTGACATTATTTCTCAAGCCATGGAATCCACCGGTTTAAAGCAGAATTACCATACAAACAACTCAGCCCCCGGTAAAAAGAATTACATAACATATTGAAGTCAGATATTATTGAACTCAGTTAACTGGAATAAATAAAAAGGAAATCATCATGGAGTTGATCCACCACAAATATGACTCATTTAAAGGAGCACAATGTAGTGTAGTAACACCAATCTAGGTAAAACATAACATGGAAGCCAGGGATGAAAATTCACATTGATCCCACCTGAGAAAGCACATTTGACACTAAACAAAAACTTTCTAGTATGACCACGAAGGAAACCTAGTGGTAAAGTCATAAGGTCAAAGACATACCTTATTTATTTTCAACCAATTATTTATACAGTCTGAATGATATGAATGTTTGCAAGAAAGCACTGTCAGTGTCTCGCCATCTTCAAAATCCACACGGCAGATGACACAGCTGAAATAAAATCACAGAAATTCAGTTTCCATGTTGATACAGGCTGTTAAGACTTGGGCATTCGCACTTACGAATCATTGCTTCCATTCTGACTGCTTGCTGACTTGTACTTTACTGAGGGCAAAGAAGCAATTTTTTCAGCTGAAAGCCCCCTGCTCTCAGTTCCAACAACTTCACCCAATGCAAGCAACTCCTAGAATAAATGAATTGTAAAGTGAAAATAAAGCGAAAAAGCAAACTCCACTATAAGCACAGGACAGAAGTAAGGCTGACCTCATAAGAAAGGTAATCTGGATCAACATCTTCCCATGTGTCCTGTATGTTCGAAAGAGAAAATAAAACACTTAAGATTACCACAATAAGGATTTATATCACAAACATCTGGACTCACATATCCACTTCAAACTGTCAGTCAATAAAGACATCATCAAACACAAGGTAACAATTATCCTAACCTATGAAAACAGGTGAAATTATAGGTCAAACCAATTATGTCTTTCCATAAGGGCAATGGTGCTAACGATCTATAAGTCACTTTAAACAATCTTGTCAATCCTCAAGTGCTATAATCATTAACTAAGCAACACCTTGCAGAAAGAAAAGAATCACTTATGCTCATTCTGACATATCAATCACATGCTAATATCAGTAAAATGTGCAAGGTCGCTAACCAAACAGGCAGGATAGATAAGTGAAGAAGGGAGAAATATGATTAGGATTAAATAGAGTTCACACCTGAGAGAGAGCTCCATTATCCTCAACATCTTCAATATCCCCTATAACACATGGTATCAGTGTAAGCATTGATGACACTTACGAATAACAGTGTTAAGAGTTACACAGCAAGAATAAGCACTCACTCTCTTGAATCCCGGCAAGAGCCAACAGTCTTTCAGCCATTTCTCTCTCTTCTGCTTCTTGTAAGGCCCGGGCAAAAGCCTCATCACTAGAAAAGTTATCTGGGTCAAATTCAACAAGACGATTCACACCTGCAATGTCAGTATGAACATGCACGTCAAATGCATCCACATCATCATCCGAATCAGTCTCATCATATTCATGTCCCTCCTCCTCGTCATCATCTCCATCTGTTTCGTCATTAGGATCACCAAAATCATCATCCTCATCATGCAAGTAGCTCCCAGCATCCCAGCTTCCATAATCACTCCCTTCATTATTCATTCTCAGCATCATGTATGCTCTTTCCTATGCCACAACAATACCACATAACGACGAATCAAACACCAAAAAATATGTCTTTTTAGGTTATTGGTAATTGAGAAATGAAAGATTACACTTCAATTAATTTTCCTCGTGAACATAAAGTAAAATTTCCATAATGGTATAGCAAACTCTCAAGTATTTAAGCAAAAAGAACTGCCCAAAGTTGCAGAAACCCTCAAGTATCGAAACCCATAAATTGAAATTCGGAAATTTTTGATATGATAAGAAAATAGAAATTGGAACCTGTTCTTGCAGGGCACGAGCAAGGACGAGGTCAGCATCGATCTGGCTAAGAGTAGTGAAGGGAGTTCTTGCAGGTCTTGAAGTGGGCTCCCTCTCTCCTTCCTCAACTCTTTCATCAACCGAATTAGGGTTTTCTTCTTGCTGGGTACTATCGCTATTATTGTTATTGCTATTGTTCTTGGCCTCTCCTCCTGAACCCAATTTTGCGTTATCTTCGTTCTCCATTTTTCCAACTAAAGATTGGGTTTTTTTTCTTAAAAACTCGAAAGAAAAGCTGGGATTTGTTCCTGTCTGGGGTCAGATCGAATCAGTGAAAAAACAAGAAGATTGAATTAGAGAGAAATGAGAGTTTGATGGCTAATTGGGATTTTATGAGGAGCTAGGGTAGGATAAGAATTGGGAAAGAAAATGCGAGTTCTAATATTCGTTTGTTCCGTGCATTCTTCGACTTTTGTCAATGACGCGAACACGGCGAAGCTGGAGAAAAGTTGTGAACAGTGTTACGACAAACATTTGATTTAGGGACGCATGTTAAGATTCTTAAGGTTAGGGTTAATCATATGATTTCGTTACTAATTTTTTAAAATTAACAATTTCTAACGTCATTCTTCCTCTTTGGTCTTTTAGTTGACGTGTTGAATAAGTAGCCGTTTAATTCTTCTTCCTCTTTCGTTTTCTATTTTCTTATAAAAAAATTGTTTAATAGTTATATTTCTATTAATAATAATAATTATTACATATTAAATAAAATTTAAAAAGTAAATATTTTTAATTAAATAAATTCATTTAATCTCTTATATGATATCTATTAATAAAATTATTTGTTTTATTGAAATAAATGATTTAAAATTAACTTTTTATTTATGAACTAATATTTATTTTAATTATGAAATCAAATTTTATTTTAAATTTACATGTTTTGAAGAAAATTTAAATTGAATTATATTTATTAATAATTATTATATTACATTTATTTAATTTAATTTAAAATGTTATGTAGAATTGAATTATTTATAATTAATTTCAATTAATTGAGTATGTAATATTGAATTAAATAAGTCATAATTTTTATTTAAAGTAATGTATTAAATAATTAAATAATATATATTTAATTGATAGAAAATTAGATTATGAAAAAACAGAAAATAAAAACTGTGTTTATAAAATTTTTAAAAATTATAAGAAACTAAAATCAAAATAAAAAACAGAAACAAACATATTTTTAACTATAGTGAAGGAGTTAATCGACACTGTGAATTGGAACATTGATGACATGAATGGTAAAATAATTACTAATTAAAGATCGATTAATTTTTTTATATTTATAAAAGTTAGGATTTCAACTTTTAATCATAGTTTTAAGAATTTTAATTTATTAGAATGTTGGGGTTTTTGGTTATTTTTCTCATATTCAAGAATTTGTTTATGAGATCATGTTTCTCGACTCAAGCTATTGTCTCCAGTAGAAGAAAATTTTATTAACATATCAAATTAGACAGATAACAAAAGAAGATCATTTCCATCTAAGGTACGACTTTGCTTTTGACTGTGGTTCGTTGATTCTCTTAGTCTGACGACCGCCTAAGAGCGAAAACTTTTTGGTGTAATTTTTCTTAAGAGATGGCAGATATGGACTTTTTCCAACAAGATGAGGGGATCTGGTTGGTGTCTAACCTCCTCAACCCTTCGACAATACTACAGGTTGAGTGGGCTACTATCTACGGAATAGTCTGTTAATTCTTATAGAAACAGCGGAACACCAGCCTGTTTGAGAGGGGTTTTGTATGGCCAGATGATGATATCAGAGCTGTCATGGGCTATGTCAAGTGGATTGTTCGAACTTGCATCATGAAAAATTGTGTTTTCTCGACCCAGAACTTGTCTGTGGTGAGTCTAGTGGGTTAGACTAAACTATTGGAGGGTTGGGTGAAATTGAATTCGGATGGTGCAGTCAAACAAGGGTCTACTCAGGCTTCAGTTGAAGGATTAAATCGAGATAGTCAAGGGCAGTGGTGCAGTGGGTTCCAGCAACATATTGGACAGAGTACGCCTTTATCTACAGAACTCTGGGGGGTTCTATGAGGTCTCACATTGGCCTGGGACCGTTTTTAATCTCACTCACGCAAAACCCCCCTCCTTTTTCTTGCCTTTCCAAAATGTTAATCTCCAAAATGCTAATATTTTGGT